>APFE031294854.1:18801-35132 GCA_000404065.3 Pinus taeda
TCAGTCGAAGGTTGTATTGCACAAAAACAAGATCATTTAACCGTTTTTGTTCCAAACGGTTTCTCTTCTTCGTGTGTAGGCGCTCAAAAACATACCAATTGCGCTCACAACCTGAAGCACTGCAAGTTTGACTGAGGACTCTAATTGCAAACCTTTGCAATTGAGGAAATTGGCCACCAAATGACTCCCACCAATGTGCTGCAAAGAAAAAGACATTAATTAGTAACTTAGTTTATAATTTGAATTGTAAAGAACGTAAACAATTTTAACTTGAAAAGAAAAACAAATTGGAAATTGGAATTGCTTACCTGGTTGGTCCACATCTCTTGCCATCTTTGCCAAAAGTACCACTTGCCATATTGAAAACAGTAAGCTGTCTATGTATTTCCAACTGGTCTGCATGGCTAGGGACCATGCGCTCCAAAAATCAATCCAGCTCTGACCTCCCCATCATGCAGATCTCCTAGCCGATTTTTATAATGATACTTTGGGTTCAAAAAATACCCAGCTGCATGTATAGGACGATGGGGTTGATTGTTCCATCTGTTATCAATGATCTCCCATATACGGCCATATTTAGCTAGCTTGTCCTTGTAAGCTACCCATATTTGCTCCTTTGCCTGATCCATAGCCTCGTAAATGTAGTCCATGCCCATTCTTTCCCCATCCACCATCCTTAGCACCTTAACGAGGGGCTCGGTAATTTTCACAAGCTCTAGAGACCTTTTCCAAAAATAAGTGTCTAGCACTTTCTTTTTGGTGTCTTTTCCATTTGGTCTACGAGCCCACTGAGATTCAGACCATTCTTCAGAGGAAAACATTTTCTGCAAGTTTTTATGTTGACCATTGAGACATTGCAACGCGAGGAAGTGAGTTGCAAATCTCGTAATTGTAGGCCTAACAAGCTCTTTTCCCCCAGTGTGTTTCCTCATTAGGCTTAATATCCATGAGTGGTTGTAAATGTATTTTGTAATGCACTTGGCATGCTCTATAGTGTTTTTTACCCACTCCACTTTGGCTATATCCTCAAGCATGAGGTCTATGCAATGTGCAGCACATGGAGTCCAAAATATGGTCTTATATTTGGTCTCAAGCATCTTTCCAGCGAGAACATAGTTTGAGGCATTATCAGTGATGACCTGCACAACATGCTGCTCCCCAACTTCCTGAATAATGTTATCCAAAAGCTCAAATAGAAGGGTTGCATCCTTTGCCTAATCGGATGCATCAACTGATTTCAAAAACATGGTTCCTTGAGGGCAAGAAACAAGGAAATTAATGATAGTGTGGTTCTTTCCATCGGTCCATCCATCTGACATGATGGAACAACCTGTTTTGAGCCATGAATCTTTAAACTCAACCAAATACTCATCAATGGAAGATATCTCTTTTTGCAAAAGAGCTCCCCTTAAGTCATCCATACTAGGGCCTTTGAAGCCCTTTCCTGCAGCTATAACAGAGTCCCACATAGCTTGGTAATAAGGTGAGCGAGCAGCGTTAAATGGGATATCTGAATCATACCACCATCTAGCAATGTGTTGATGAGAAGTTTCTTTGCATTGTCTTTTCCATTGTTGATCCAAAATGGGTTGCGAACTTGGCTGGGAGGAAGTGGGATTAGAAGAGGCAATGTTGGCAAAAGATGAGAAATAACTTTGGATGTTTCTTCTCTTTGTTCCTTTTGATGGTTGGCCAAAAGAAGGATGAACATAGTGAAAGGGGTCATTGGTGGAAGGGATAGAAGAGGAGTCTTGAATCTCATAATCATCATACCCACTCTCTTTCATGGCTTCTAATAATTCCATCTTCCTTGCAATGTCATTTTGGATGGCCTTCTCCCTCGCCTTATCCTCATAAAATTTTTCAAGCTTGGAAATGTATTTTGCCCTAATAGGACCTAACAGTGCATTTGGTGCATCACATTGCTTTACTTGGCCTCTTATCCCAGCCAAGTGTTGTTTCAACCTAGGAATACCCCACCTCCAATAGATTTATGGCATAATTTGCATATCATTTTTCCATCAATTACATCACAATGAGCCCATGCACTGTCCTTTCCTTTTGGAGCCATGTTTGCTTGAAATAATAACAATTTGCAAAAAAATCTGCCATTTAAAAAAAAAATTGCAGTTAAGCAACATGGAAAACCAAAGATAAATGTAGGAAAACAAATGCACATGCAAGCTACAAAATTTGATAGCATAGAGCTAGAGAGTTCATAGCATAGATGATAGATGATAGAAGTGAGAAGTTTATAAATTTATAACACAAAAAAGTTTAATTCATGGACAACAGTAAAATGAGGAATTTTCAAGTGCAAATCCTTACCTGGAAATGCAAATTAGCTTCCTTAGCCTCCTCTTGAAGATGGCAACTCCATTGACAGCTACACACTATCTCCAAAATAGCTCCAACTCCAACTCCAAGATGACTACTTCAGCAAAAACTCAACACTCTCCAAGCTCACAAACAAACTCACAAACACTCACAAATATGCCAAATCAGTTGTGTGAGACAAATGAGAGTGAAAGGGGCCTCTTAAAGGCTTGGAGAGGGTGTTTTTGGAGGGAAAACACCCTTAGTTTCCCTCCAAAACCCCTAGAACACATTCAACAATACGCTTTTTGGAGTTTACGGTGGGCGTGCCTCTAATCGGCCGGTTTAGGACGGAACCGGCCGGTTTGATACCCACCGGTTAGCACCGGTTTAGGGCAAAAATTTGCAAAATGGGCTGATGTACTGGGTTTTTTGGCTGGTTTCGATTGGTGGGCTTGCTAACTAGCCTATTAGACCAGTAACCGGTTAGCAAGACCGATTTTTAAAACTATGGGATCTAGGAGAGCTAGGACATTTTAAAAGTCCTCAAGGACAATCTACATATGGCTCAAAACCAACAAAAACTATATGCAGACAAACACAAGGTGGAGCGCAACTTTGAAGTGGGAGATATGGTATACCTCTGTCTTCAGCCCCACGGACGGTCTTCTCTAGAAAACCAAAGGGGTGGAAAAGTTAAAACCCTGGTTCTACGGGCCATTCAAGATCTTGAGAAGAGTAGGAGAGGTGGCCTATGAACTCCAGTGTCTGGAAGGATGTAACATTCACAACATCTTTCATGTGTCGTGCCTTAAAAAGGCCTTGGGGCAGCACGTTGTTGTTTCCATAGAGCTTCCACCATTGGATGAGGAAGGATAATTGGTCTTAGTTCCCGAGAAGATCCTAGATACAAGAGAAAGGAAGCTGCGAAGCAGGACGATCAAGGATTACCTAGTAAAATGGAAGGATTTGCCGGTCGAAGATGCTATTTGGGAGGGCGAAACAGGTGCCCAAACATTTTAAATTGAAATTGCTTGAGGACGAACAATCTTGGGTGGGGAGGACTGTAATGTCCCCGACCACTTAGGAAGCTTATGATGGAGTCCGCTAGCCTAAAGTGGTTCCCATAGGCTAAAGCGGGGAAATATTTAATAAGGGGACTTAAAATGCCTAAGAAAACATTATAAAGTTCAAAAAGGAGAAAGGGGGATATTTCCTAGGCAAGTGAGAAGTCACTTTAACTTTATAATGTGAAATATCATAAAATGACTTAATAAAAGTGAATTTAATAAAAAGGGAAGGTGTTCAAACTACAAACTAGACACCCTAGTTTGGATTTGAGAGTGAAATCACTGAGATTTCACCGCTGAGTTTTAATGGAGAACAAGATTTCTGGGAAAGATTGAGGTATTCAAGTGTTATCAGTTGATTTTAAGAGATTATTTGGTGTTCTTCATTTCATGTTGACAGGTTGAAGAAATGAGTGGAAGAGCCAGCCCAAATACCTAAGCTGACGTCGATTTCACGACTGAATCACACACAGTTGAAGGGAATGAGTAACCTGGAGCTTCTGGCCAAGTTCTGGTGATCTTTCATGGGTGAGCCACATGTTTCTCTGCTGGACAGACTTTAAGCTGGACCGAGTTTTCAGTAAGAGCAGAAAGGAGTCGAGTTGCCTCCCTGTTGATGATTGAACGAAGTATGATCTACTGGGTTGAGTCTCTGCTAACAAAAATCGGGCTCTGAGCTCAAGAGTGCTATCTTTCCATCTATCAATCCAGGCCATGGGCTATTCTCATCTGTTGGGTGTATATTTCCTCCACAGAAGGCTGAATTCTATCCCTATCAGTTCTCGTGACTTGGACCTGGGGTCAGCAAAAGAGTAAACTCAAGTTTGTTGGATGGTTTGGGGCCAGAACGAACAATAGAGAGCATTTGTGTGCTGGTCTGGAGTCTCATGCCTTTCCTCTGCTATTGTGCATGAGTTTTGGGTCAGCTGGAGGTAAAGACAGTGAGCAGTCACCGCCTATACAGAAATAACAGTCGCCTGGGATACGCTGCCAAAAAGACAAACAATCTTGGTCAATGCACTGGAGGATAATTCATTGATTTGAGTGCCAGGTTCATCTATTTCACTATATCCTTGTCGTTTTCCCTTTATAAATGTATGACTGCATAATGCTGGACGCTGCCCATTTGATTTGAATATAAAGTTGTGTGTGGGCTGCTCTTCTTTGTTTATAAATTGTGACAGTGCTGTATGTATACGTGGGTGCATTTCCAAATCAATTTAATATACATATTACAGTGTTTAACATTGAAAAGTAACCAAGGTGTATGTGTGCAACATCATTTATTGAAGCACTCATCTACAGCAGCATGACTAGACTCTAATTTCTTATAACTTGAGGCGGAGTTTATAACATTTGACAGAGACAGTGGTAATTTTTTGGAGTCATTTCTGAACTAGAATATTACACAAGGAAAACAAATCTTTTGAGAAAAAGCAAAAGACTATGGCCGAGCATTAGTAAACAAATAGAGCTTCTATTCATGCTAGATTTTCAAAAGCAATCACAAAGCTTAAAATCGTGGGTTTGCTGAGAATGCCCGGCAAGAGGCATCCTGATTACATACAATGACTTTCCTTTGGTCTGTAGAAGGAGAACCTTCTGTTGTTGTCACCTATGAATAGCCTTGCCATGATTGTGTGCAAACATTCAAGACCATTTTCTAATTAGCTGGTAGCAAGAGTGCAAACCAGTGTTAGCTGAGAACTAAACTGAAATACAAAGGAGAAGAGCAATGATCAGGATGATCTTATAGAGACAGGTGACATTTGGAACCCCTTTGTATAGATCGAGCTGTGTTGATGAGGTTGCCCTGATTCCAAGCCTTCTTTTTGTCGATCCTTCCTCACATATAATGGAGCGCTCCTTGCTAGAGGGGATCTTTGTTGGTGTTTAATGTATTATTTGTTGGAGGACATGCAGATATCCTTCATCCAAGGAAGTTGTTTACAATATATTTATTAAGAAGCATTTTAGGGGGGCACTTTAGAGAAGTGACGAACGTTTAAGCCAAAACTATGGACTTCATGCAAGGAAGGTTTCAAAGCCAAAAAGGAGGAACACTTTCATTGACATTGTCAAAAGAGAACAGTTTTAAGGGAGCATCCAACATGAAGATAAGATAAGATATGATAACTGCATTAATGTCCAACGATGACCACAAAACTAGTTCAATTGGAGTGTGTTAGGTACAATAATGGCTATGCCAAGCGGAAGTGCTAAAGTGGCTCCTATGTAAAAGCAAGAAATAGGAAGTAGAAGAGAAGTCTGCTCTAAAAATATTTAGAAGGCCAACTCCAAAGAATGGAGAGGTGATCCTTGAGAAAGATGTACAAGATGAGTGGCTCAATAGCCTATGGTACTAGTGGTAAGAGGTGAGCCTAATTCACTAGAGCTCTCTCTCTCCTAACATCCGAGGCCAAATGGAGAAGACTCAATATAGATGTCTGTCCAAAAGAAAACAAGACAACAATATTGAATGATTGTTGTGCCACTGACTGGAAGGAAGGGCCCCTCGCTATCATCTGGAGATTGCATTGTTTGTTGGTATGAGGTCTAGTTTGGCGGTGTTGTTGGGGTCTCACAGAGGTGGAAGTATGTTAGTTTTTGTAGCATTGGATGGTGTTCTAGTCTTGAGATTTTTTGAAGAGGCTAAAACACATGAGTTCTCCAAAACCCATAAATTGTCTATGGAAATTCCACCTAGAGAATTCTCTAGAAACTCACACAGATTAACTTGGAGATGATCTCAACTATTGATTAAGTTTTAATCTTGGCTGTTGGAATCCCAACTAGAGATTTTAAGAAGAGGTCGATGGGTAGATGGAGAACACACCAGTGGTAGATACTCAGTGATCTTGACAGTTTGATTTTCCAGTGCAAGTGATTCAGTAGGAGAGACCGAGTCAGAGATCAAGTAGTAGGTGGCTGAGGGACAGGTCGCAACATAAAGATTTTCCGGAGGATTTTCCAGTTTCGGAGGAGCCAGAAGAGGAGGTCGAGTTTTAGCTCCAAGAGGCTGCGTAGGGTTTTTCATAAAGCCTCATAGAGGCAGTTCGATTTGGTTGAAGGGAATGTCGTTTTAGATGTCTGAGGCCGGGAAAATTTCTAGAGGGCTTGGCCAGAGACTTCCAACTGCAGAGATAGGATGGACGTTTGATTCAGAGGGAGTTCCGAGTTGAGCGTACAAGGGACTGCACAGGGCCTGCGCAAAGGTTGACGTAAAGGCAGAGTTGGAGCCAGTTTTGAGCTCTGATTGAGCCAGGATTGCTTGGAGCGAGGGTAAATTTCCCTCTGTAAATTTTGCCAGTATTTCTCTTCGATAGAATCGCCAATTTGGCGACCATTTTATTGTTCTCAGAATTTCTGTTGCTGCATAATAATAAAACCCTCATTTGCTGCACTAGTTTTCCCGCATTGGGTTTTTCCAGGGAAAATTGTCAAAAATAATGGTGTCAATGTATATTTTTGTGCGCGCTAGCATTTCTCAGTTCCTATTTTTGCTTCCACAATATTTTTATGGTGAAGAAATTGCAGTGTGAATAATTTGTTATTTTGCCGTAAACAAAATAAATTGCATAATTAATTTTCAGTTAGAAGAATTATTTCCAATTGCTGCATTTCAAGGAATTTTCATAGTATCATATCATATTTGATGGACAGGAAGCTCAAAGATGGAAGAGAAAAAATTTCGTTGTTCAAAGGGAACAAAAAACGGAAATTTTTAGGGGCTATGTAGTGCCTAGCCAAGCAATGCTAATTGCTGGGCATGGGTTTGACTTTTCCAATTGCAGTTGCAAGAAAGTTTGATTTGTTCGGAATAACAATTCCAATAGGTAGAGGTAGCAACAACCAATATTTTCATAGAGCAGATTTCTTGGCTGGGCACAGAGGGTTTGCAGTAGTTTGCTAGAGCAGATTCAGTGCCAGGTGGAAGACAAATCGAGCACACAGAAGGAGATTTCTCTCAGAGGGTTTCTAGCTTTAGAAATTCAAATTTTCTAGTAGCAGTAGGCAGATTTTCTCACTCCAAGGAGTGCGAATAGCAGTTCTAGTAGCCAAGCATGAGAAAGAGGGATATTTCCATCCCAAGCCGAGTTTTTTTGCAATGATGGCTTCAACAGGACTCTGAGATCAAGACAAATTAGAGGGTGCATCCAACTATTGTATGCGGAAGGCCAGGATATCCTTCCTGCTAGACAGGTATGTTTTGAAGACATACGTAGAGAGAGTTGCTGCAATACCTACAGATGCAGACCAACTAGCTAGTTACATTAAGGAGATGTCCAAGGCAAAGCGGTTGATTCTCGATGGAGTTCAAGATCATATTGTCTCGCATGTGGCGACCAATAATATGAATAATATGACCAAAGAAATGTGGGATGCTATTGCCTCACTATATCAGAATCCTTCCAAGCAGCAGAAGATGTTCCTGAAGGAGAAGCTGAGGAATGCTCATATGCAGAAGGGTGAAGGCATAAATCCCTTTCTCACTAGAATTCAGGTTATCTGGGATGAGCTGTCAGCCATAGGTGAAGCGCCTCAACCTACAGAAAATGTGTGTTTGGCCTTGAACAATGTCTCCGAGGAATGGGAAATCTTTGTCCAAGGCATTCTGGGATGAAACACATTACTTGGGTGGGACAAGATGTGGTCAGATATGCAACAAGAGGAGATGAGGTGATCTCTAGTAAAGAGATCCATCAACGACAACAACAAGGGGTCGAAAGGTGTGGAGAAAGATAATGTGGCCCTTACATCGTGTTGAGAAATCTAGGGTAGCTTAGTTAGGACATTTAAATTTGATTTCTCTTTTAACTTTGATAGATGCTTGTGGTCTTCTTATTAAATTATTCTTCTTATTATTATCTCTTTGATCATCAAACAACTACCAAAAACATGAAAACACATAAACACCAGATGTAGGCACTCAACCAGGGAAATACCCTATGAAGGGGAAAACCCAGCGAAACTGTTTCACTAGTAGTTTCAAATTAGATTGAGACAACCAAGAGCCTTTAGACTCAATAGAGAGACTTCCTTCACTCCACCAAGCCAACCTTCAATAGAGATAAAAATCAACCCAAGTCATTTCTTCAATAGTGAATCAACAAGTGCAACTTTGTCTAGCAACATCTCAGACCTGCAATATCTCAGATATCTTCAACCTATAATAGATATTTCGGACTTGTAATCATCTCAAATATCTTGGATTTGAAGTAGCACGTGTGGTAGAGGCAATATATTGGATGCTTAAGATTTGTCTCTTCTTCTCAACTTCGCACCTTTTCTTCTACCTGAATTGTAGACTTGAATTACTTGGTGAGAGTAAGTGATCAAGTAGGTCGAATTCCTCCTTATTTATAGTCTCTTTGAGTTGGCTGAATCCTTCATGAAGCCGACTTGTTGTCTCTTTGGGGCCGACTTGGTGGAGGAGGAAGAACATGACATTTTTGACTCAAAGTTGGCTGAATCCTTCATGAAGCCGACTTGTTCTCTCTTTGGCGCTGACTTGGTGGAGGAGGAAGAACATGACATTGTTGATTCAGAGTTGGCTAAATCCTTCATGAGGCTGATTTGTTCTCTCTTTGGGGCCGACTTAGTGGAGGAGGAAGAAATGACATCTTTGACTCAATAAATTTCTCTTTCTTGATTTTACAAAGCCCAAGAAGGGTCAAAACAAAGACTATGACTCTTGACATAAACCTAGAAGCCTACAATGGAGGTTGACCTATAAACCATTGACCCAAGCATGAAACCCATGCTTTAATAAGTAAATTTCTTTTATAATAATTTTTTTTCTTTCTTTTGATAAATACATTACATCCACGTGAAAATCCAGGCAGGTGAAGCCGAAGAGATCTACTTGCTGACCAAACAAGCAAGGCCTAACCCCAAGGGCATCAAGGAGATTTGACCCCATGACCTCCCAACTGGCGAGGTACTTAGTAACGGGAACTCGACCAACGTAGCTAACCCTTGGGGATAATTTTGATAAGTACATTACATCATGGTTCAAATACAATTATGAATGTCGACAATAGTCACATTCTTCAACACATCGAAGGGGAAAGCAAAAGGTCCCAATCAGGGACAAGGCTCGTAGGGAGAAAAAAAGAAGAAAAATGACCTATCTAAGATCAAGTACTTCAGGTTTGGCGAGTTTGGCCACTACAATACTCAGTGTCCTCAAAGGAAGAAGGGCAAGAAGGAGAAGCAGGGTCAAGCGACAACATCCACAAAGATAAACAAGGTATCCTCCCAGTTGGAGGAACAATTCACCATGTATGCAACTATACCTCCAAGAGACAGGTGGGGCGATATGGAGCTTTAGTCTCAGAGTTGTGCAGAGATTTGGGTAGGGTCCATTGAGGTGAGCATCAGATGGTGTTTCCTCATGGATCATTACCCTTGCTACAAGGGCCCACAATATTTAGTAGCAAGAGGATCGGTGTTAATTGATGCAGTCAGATTCCAGAGTGATAGTTGCAGACTAGTGGCAGTGAGATGTTGAGGAGCACAAAGCAACATTAATAGTAGAGCAAGAGGCTCAGTGGTGAAATCAACAATAGTGCAGATTTCTTAGTGGACAGTGCGAAGGCTAGTAGCAGTCAGAGACTCGGGAGGCAGTTGCAATACAGAGACACAGTAGACTCAATATTGTGGATGCTTCTCAGTTGCAGTAGTTGTAGTAGCAACAACAGTGAGAGGGATGTTAGTTGGGTTGCAATGCAGATGCAAAGTTGGCAACAATACAGGTTGTATAGTGCAGTGTCAGCAACAACACAAATGCAACATGGTTCAACTACAGTCGGTGGCAGATGAATCAAAGTTAGCGTAGTGGTTGGTGGACAATAGTAGGCAGATACAATTGTCAGACATCAACAACATGGGAAGATGTTATGGAGATATAGTTGGAGAACACCTTCCTCGCTAAGAGGGAGTGTTAGTTTTCGTAGAATTGGATGGTGTTTTAGTTTCGAGACTTGTGGAGAGGCTAAAACACATGAGTTCTCCAAAACCCAAAAATCGTTTCTGGAAATTGCACCTAGAGATAGCTCAATTGAATTAGTTGACCATCATTTAAAATTTTCCCTAGTCTAACTTATGAAAACTAGTTAATTAATAGGAATTAATTGAGAAAGGTGAGAATTCTCTAGAAACTCACACAAATCGAGTTGGAGATGATCTTAGCCATCAATTAAATTTTAATCTTGGCTATTGGAGTCCCAACTGGAGATTATAAGAAGAGGTCAATGGGTAGATGGAGAACAACACCAGTTGCAAATACTCAGTGATCTGTACAGTTTGATTTTCTAGTGCAGGTGATTTAGCAGGAGAGATCGAGTAACAGGTGGCATAGGGGCAACATAGAGATTTTCTAGAGTTTTCAGTTCCCGAGGAGTTAGAAGAAGAGGTTGAGTGTCAGCTCTAGGAGGTTGCGTAGGGGTTTATGTAGAGCCTCATAGAGGTAGTTTGATTTGGCTGAAGGGAAGGTTGTTTTAGGTGCCGGAGGCCGGGAAAATTTTCCAGAGGGCTTGGCCAGAGACTTCCAATAGCAGATACAATTGTTAGACATCAACAACATGGGAAGATGTTATGGAGATATAGTTGGAGAACACCTTCCTCGCTAAGAGGGAGTGTTAGTTTTTGTAGCATTGGATGGTGTTTTAGTGTTGAGACTTTGTGGAGAGGCTAAAACACATGAGTTCTCCAAAACTCAAAAATCGTTTCTGGAAATTCCACCTAGAGATAGCTTAATTAAATTAGTTGACCATCATTTAAATTTTTCCTAAGTCTAACTTAGGAAAACTAGTTAATTAATAGGAATTAATTGAGAAAGGTGAGAATTCTCTAGAAACTTACACAAATCGAGTTGGAGATGATCTTAGCCATCAATTAAATTTTAATCCTGGCTATTGGAGTCCCAACTAGAGATTATAAGAAGAGGTCGATGGGTAGATGGAGAACATACCAGTTGCAGATACTCAGTGATCTGTACAGTTCGATTTTCTAGTGCAGGTGATTTAGTAAGAGAGATCAAGTAGCAGGCGACAGAGGGGCAACATAGAGATTTTTCAGAAGAGTTTTCAGTTTCGGAGGAGTTAGAAGAGGAGGTCGAGTGTCAGCTCTAGGAGGTTGCTTAGGGGTTTGTGTAGAGCCTCATAGAGGCAGTTTAATTTGGTTGAAGGGAAGGTCGTTTTAGGTGCCGAAGGCCGAGAAAATTTTCCAGAGGGCTTGGCCAAAGACTTCCAGCAACAGAGACAGGTAGGACACTTGATTCAAAGGGATTTTCGAGCTGAGCGTACAAGGGACTGTGCAGGGCTTGCGTAGAGGTTGATGTAGAAGTAGAGTTGGAGCCAGTTCTGAGCTCAGATTGAGCCAGGATTGCTTGGATCGACAATAAATTTTCCTCAGTAAATTTTGCCAGTATTTCTCTTGGACAAAATCGCTAGCTGGTGGCCATTTTATTGTACTCATAATCTATGCTGCTGCATACTAATAAACCCTCATATGTTGCACTAGTTTTCCTACATTGGGTTTTTCCGAGGACAATTGCCCAAAAATAACAGTGTCAATTTATATGTGTGTGTTAGCATTTCTTAGCTCCTATTTTTGCTTCTGCAGTTTTTTATGGTGAAGAAATTGCAGTGTGAATAATTCGTTATTTTTTCGTAAACAAATTAAACTGCATAATTAAATTTTTAGTTAGAAGAATTGTTTCTAGTTGTTGTATTTCAAGGAATTTTCACAGAGTAGAGCTTCTTGTTCTCATAGATATGGAATCATCATTGTCCATTCACTGCCCAGTGCCCCTATTGAGGAGCACCATAAAAAGGAAGTAATTTGTTGAGCAAAGCTAGTCCAGGTAGTGGATGTGGCCAGAGGATAGAAGAGCAGAGACAAAGGGCCCTTTGCATGTACAAGGCCAAGCATCTTTGGTCGGGGTACCTAAAGAATCTGCAAAGTGTTTGTAACATTCGAAAAAGATAGTGGAACCAACCTCAAATCTTGTAATAAGTTAGGTAATGGAAGATGAAGTGCTCCTTAGTCTCCACCTTGCAGAGATGGCTTAATTGGGAGATCCTCTTTGATCGACTACTGTGGTGATTGGTCTTAATCTGTAATCGATGAGACCGAACTCTAAACTAGCACAAGGGGATCCAAAGAGTGTGCATCTAGTAGCTAATTGGGTCGAATAAAGGGCCATCTTTGGACACATCCCAACCCACAGATTGATCCATGTGACTTGCACAAATTTCTTGCAAATGTCCTTTCTGATGATCATGTTTATCTCGTCATGTCGGTAAAAGGTGATTGGATGTGTCAAAAAAATATTTGAATGGAAGGAGTCAATTTGTCATGATCTAAGACCGTGACATACCAACATCGAGATTGGGCTAGATAACTAATAGATGCAATGGATTTTGATGAGCAATAGGCCAAGTAAGGCTACCAATCTTGTCCCTTTGCTATATCAACAAAACTTTTGAATGTGATGTAGGAGTGAGATGAGGCCAAACACTATCTCACGCTGATAGGGGCAAGCTCCAAACTTCGTGAGAATAATATGTTGGGGGACTGTCTGCTTGCAGATGATGATGCTATGGAGGGTGATCTGTACTCTCTCTACTGAAGACCAATCAAACTCTAGTAAACGAGGTCCTCACACCTCAGAGCCATATCAAAATGTGGGCTAAACAAGATTATTCATGGGTGACATCTTGGATGATACATCCTAAAAATGGTTTTGGAAACAATTCCTCTCAAGAATGGATACGGAACCATAACCTTTATTGACTTGAAGCTAAAGTGCATGGTGTAGTTTGAAGTGAGGTTTTGTGAAAAGTACTTCCATATAAGTGTGTGCAAGTGATCTCAATCTTATCTCCAAAAAAAAAACGGTGATCAAAGAGTGTCCTCTTTGACCTGTTGAAAATCACGACCTTGGTTTTCCCTAGGTTGATCATCAATTGTTGAAGGTCAGAAAAGAGGGATAGGGCATCCAATTGCCCTTGCATCATCAACGAAATAGATATCAAGACATGTTGGAGTATGCATTCATCTCTCTCTTGGATGTGCTTATTCAAGGACTTCAACTCATCTTTGTAGATCCCAAACAATGTTAGGGGACAGGGGGCAACCCTGTTTAACCCCAATGGTTCTCCTGATAAAATCCGATAGCCCATGTGTTGTGCAAAGACGACCAAGAACTGACTCATAAAAGCACACGATAATAGTTAGTAAAGGGAAATAATGTCCACTTTGGCTCCGACCTTGAAAATCTACATCCATCCTAGTTGAGAGTTGCACAACCTACTCTAATCTAAATATAACTTTTCCCATAGGAAGGATCAATTGTATCATGAATGTTTGTTTGTAATGAAATATATGATGCATTTTCAACCAAAGGAAAAATACAACAAGGCACACAATTGAAAAGCAAGCCAAAAGGAAGGTCATGTTGCAAAAAAAAGTCATTTAGTAGAAAAAACAGGTCATAGCGTGGAACTAACTAAACGCCCATCAACATTGGCAACAACCAATTTGGCTAAGCCCCTGGGCTTTAAGTCTATATATCTGAGTGGTGACACAATAATTTGTTATTAGGAGTTCTAGTGTTAGAAGGATCATAATTCACAATTGCTCATAAAGGTGCAAAAAGTACGTTGTCAAAAGCAAAATAAATTATTTAGTTCTAATACCACTTTAATGCAAAATGTTACATAGCAAAAATTCTATCCTTCTGCAAATGGTGTGCATGGAAGAAGACTATGTTGAAATTTGATGTAACACATGGATGGAAATTTAAATTTGGAGCTATGTTATCAGAAGAATGCAAACTTTGTTGTGATGCATTGTATCACAAGGATGGAAAATTTGTTGTAATATGATGTATTGCGTAGTTGCATAATTTGCAGCTATGCGTTATATTGCATGCTAGACTATGATCCAACATGTTAATAGTTTATGATGGGTTGAACACGTTTGGTTAAGTTAGAACATTGGTATGTGTTACCACAAGATCTAGAAGGCCCTAAGGAGGGAAAGCCTATAGGACAAAAAGATAAACCATGTGATAACAATGGGACAATGGCCTACTGTCACCTTAGCCAATATCCCTTGCTCTTTACGGACTTTCATCGATGGGATGAGTCCCGGTAGGATAGGTAATCACCTTTTATAGATGTTATAGGGTTAACGGTGCTAGGTGATGAGGTAGGACCTTTTAGGGAAGCTTTGTGTGATAGTATGGCACTTCTAAAGGTTTTCTGTCCATCTAAGAGACCTATAAAACACTTGTGCAAGACCTAGGGTTTTGTGAATTATCATGGACAAAGGTACTCTCGAGGTCAAGGCAAGGTGGAGAAAGGGCTTCTTATGATTTACTTCACCAAGTACTAAGCTCATACAAACCTCAAAGAAGTCCCCAAATTAAGGAAATACAAGCTAGGGTTTCCCTCTTAGGGCACACCTAGGGCAAGAGATTTTATGGATAAAAACCAATGGGATGCTTGCCAAACTTTGAGGTCTTGTAGATGAGACCCTAGGCTTGGTATCTATGCTCCCAGAATCCACAAATTCTTTCTCTAATGCAGTTCACTCTATGCCCTAGCCTAGTCGTCCTATTCAAGGGGAACGAAATTTAGGAGAGGGAATTTATGTAGAAGATTTGAGTTTGATCACCAAAGGCTTGGACCAATGCCTTGTCCTTTGGGTATATGGAGTCCTAGTTGCTTTAGATTGGCTAAAATTTCCCTTAAGGAGGTCAAAAATTGATGTCCTAGGTACCAACCCTCAACAATTACCCACTCAAGAATTATTGAGTTTTATGGAGGAAAAACAATATCTCATCCACTAGGAACATTCATCACATGTCATATCACGAGTAACATATGCAATTGCCAACCAAATAGATTTCAAAAATTAATTTTCAACAATTAGGGCATAATTAACATAATCTAGTTGCAACAATTCCATACATTAGACATTATTTCAATAGAAAAATCTTCAACACAAAGCACTTACAAGATGACAATATGATATATCCATCCATAATTCAAGAGATAGCTCCAAATAAGATCAAGATTTCAGCTCCAAATACCGAAATGTTGAGATTGCAACAAGATGATGGAGCTTAGTGAAAAGAGTCGCCTTCACTAAGTGGGCCCGCAGGCTATTTTTGGCGCAAGTCTATTTTTAGACTATGTCTATTTTTAGACATATGGATCATGTCTATGGATTGCAGGTTGCTGTTTATGGATGATTGATCAAGTTGGAAAAATAGATGGACTTCTATTTTTGATGAAAGTGTGAGTGATCACAATGTGAGTGATCAAGTCTATTTTTAGACTGGCTGTCAAAAATAGAAAAGTCAAATATTATTATCTCACAATAATATTTGGACTATAAACTTTGTCTTATTCTCTTGGAGCACTTCAGTTTGAGCTACGGATGTGGCACATGCAGTTGCAGAAGGAAATACATTTTTCTTATGAGTTAGTTGAGTATTTGCATGCATGACTTCAGTTAGAACTCAAGTGAGTTGAGTTTAGTGGACTGGAGGTGCAGTTGATGGAGTTGTGTTCAGTTTAGCTTTGTTAAACTGGTTGTATTTAGTCTAACTGGAAAATAGACTAGAGATGAGTTGGGTGAATTAGTTATTAATTAATTCACAAGTTATTAACTCATAATACAACTAATGAATACTTCAGTTAACTCAGTTGCATGTCAGTGCATGTTCAGTTCAGCAGGGACAGGTGTTAGAGAATCAGATTGCTATCAGTTGTGACTATAGTTGTGCACCAGATCTTGCACAAATCAGGGGATTGAGTATGCCAATGAGTTTTCCAACATTGTAGCTTGTTCTCACGTGATTTAGCCAAGGAAAGACGTGTCTGCCTTGGAATTATCACCGGTTCTTGTGCAGGTATTGAGTAGCGG
>APFE031294854.1:43195-118212 GCA_000404065.3 Pinus taeda
TTTCGGAAAAACTGAAACACGGATCGGGCTGATAAATCCAATTCCTGCCATTTTCGGAATTGGACAGCCAATTCGCGTTTCGTTTTTTCTGAAACACATTTCGTACAACGGTTTGACAGTACGAAGCGCAGCGCTTCAGGGTCTGATCCTTACGGATCGCGACCGCTTCGCCCGAGCGTCCACCGTTTCTGTTGCGCGGGCTTTTTTTTTTTGGTTTAATTAGTTCTTTTGGTTTGTTCTCCTTGGTTGGGGGTGCGTCCACCTTGGGTTTGGGTGAGGAGTGAATGGATTTAACACCCTTTCATCTCTCATTTGCTCATTTTTAGTTTATGAGATTTTGGAGAAGAGAGGAGAAGAGAGGAGAGCTTGGAGGAGTGAAGGGGGAGGAGCTAGGAGAAGGAGGAAGAACTTGGAAGAGGAGATTGGAGGACTTCCATCTACAAGAGCTAAATAGGTAAGTGCAAACTATTTGTTTGACATTGTTTTTTTGTATTTTTCTCCTCCCTCTCCTACTCTTTCCCATTATTTCTACTTGCTCATTTAATTGCCGGTTGTCCACCACCTATATCCATATTCCAAAATGGTGTTCTTTTGTCTTTTATGTATCATTCCACTTTCGGTTTTAATGATGGCAAGGGGGAGTAGGAATAGAAGGGAAGAAGAACAAGAGGATAGTGGTCCCAACATGAGTGACCCAATGTATGATGAGGAGGAAGGGTTTGAAGAGGAAGGGGATGAAGTTGAAGCTGAAGGGAACACTGAAACACTAGAGGGGAAAGTTGCATTAACACCCTTGTGTAACTATGTGGCCAAACTTGAAGGGGGAAAGGGTGGTGGAAGCTACAAATTTTTGTGCCCTCATGGTTGTCATGGAGGAAAACCTTTTAGTGGTTCATATACTCGTGTGAGGAGGCATCTTTGTGGGGTGATGGACAGTGATGACAAAAAGGGTGCTGTGGGGATACAATTTTTCCCAAATGTTTTAGGTGAACAAAGAAGAAAATACATCCAAATAGAGGAGGTTGCACAACAAAAAAGCAAGAAACAAAAAACTCATTCTGAATCAAGTGCACTTCTAGATTTGGTAGCTCATCTCTTCATGGTACTTCTGGAAGCTCTAGAGGTAAAAGAACAATAGGGGATTTCTTGAATGTTGCTGGGAGGGATGATGTGGATGGAAAGATAGTCCGATTTCCTTGTGCTTGCAGTGTACCATTCAATGTGCTTCGCTCTCCCTATTGGCATGAAATGGTAAAGGCCATCAATGAAGCCCCAAAAGGATACAAGTCCCCCAACTATGAGAAAGCTAGAACAATATTATTAGAAAGAGAAAAAACAAAGGTTCAAAGAGATTTGACACGTTTTACAAATGAGTGGGTAGATTGTGGGGTATCCATTGTCAGATGGGTGGACAAATATTAGAAACCAACATTTGATAAATGTTCTTGGTGTTTTCGCTAGTGGTGCAGTATTTATTACATGTTATGACTCCTCCTCCATCAGTGCATCTTCCCAAAACATTGCAGATCTCCTATTGCAATCAATCAGAGATGTTGGTCCGAATAATGTGGTTCAAGTGATCACAGATAACGCAGCGAATTGTAAGGCAACAGGAAAAGTTATTGAGCGTACTCATCCACACATCTTTTGGTCTGGGTGCCTGGTTCACACATTGAACCTTTTGATGCATGATATTGTGAAGCATAAAGAATGTGAGTGGATTAATGAACTTTACAGGAGAGGGAAGCAACTCGTTAAATTCATCACCGAGCATACAAGGGTACACTACTTCTATTGCACTTACTCCAAGTTGCAGTTGCTTAAACTTGCAAAAACGAGATTTGCCAGTTATTACCTCACCTCTAGGTGACTAGTGAAGGTAAGACAAGCTTTAATTGATATGGTGTGTGCTGAATCATGGGATGAAATTAACACTGATAGAGATGGTGCTAATGTAGCCAAGGACCTATTCTTGACATGTACTTTTGGTCACAGGTTAAATATGTTTTGCAATTCACCAAACCAATTTATTACATGATCAAGTTTAGAGATCAGATCGACCAATAATTGGGGAGGTGTATGAGCAACTGGATAGCATGTTGGGGTAAATTAAAGACATTGTTGAGCCTAGAGATATCACCTTGTACAATTATATTTGTGTAGAGGCGGAACACCAATGGGAAATGTTAAATGTTCCATTCATTAGCATATGTTTTGACACCTAAATACTATCATCCATCATGGCTTTCAACACTAGCACCTGGGGGGGGGGGAAGCAGGAGAAAACCACACCAAGATCAAGAGGTTCACAAAAATATATGATTGCATTGAGTAAATTAGTCCCTGATGAGGAGGCTGCCATGGTATGGAGACAGTTGAGCAACTATACGCTTAACAATGGTCCATTTGGGAGCATGCATGCACTTAGAGATCAAGAGACTTTTTCTTCTCTTGAGTGGTGGAACGTGCATGGAGGGGCTACTCCACTTCTACAGACTTTGGCATTGCATGTGCTATCACAGGTGGTAAACACTTCTTCTGCGGAGAGGTGTTGGAGCTCTTATTCTTTCATCCACAGTGTTAAAAGGAACAGGTTGATTTTAGATTGGGCAGAGAGTTTGGTTTATGTTCATTACAACTTGCGATTGTTGTCCCATTACTGTGATGATGCAAAGACTAATAAAGACCTTAAGATTTGGGATAGGAATCCAGAGGAGTCCAATTTGGAGGATGGAGTGTTGCGATTAGAGCAATTAGAGGATGCTCTTATCCCGATATGTCCATTGTGGTATGAATTTTGCTTATAAAGCATTTCTCTAATTCCTGTTTTTAATTTTTTTTGTTAACTAGTTTTTTTTTTCGGTATGAATTTTTTGAGCGATTCCTAGATGATGATGATCGAGTTGAGATGCCACCCCCATCTGGTCCCTTGGTTCCTGAGTTCCATGGTTCAACACCAACAAAAGGGGGTTCGTCTTCATCAGTTTCAGTGCCACAACTTCCACAGGCACCATCTTCTTCATTGCCACCACGTGGAGGCCCGCCGCCATGTTCTCTTCGTGGTGGAAGGAGGAGAGATTAGTAGATATTCACAATTTACTACTTTTGTCATAGATTAATCATTAGACTTGTAGGCTTGTGAATTTGAACCTTTTTGTCTTGGCGGTGACCAAGTGACCTATTTTGTAAACATTATTATTTGAATTTTGGACATGACTAATGTTGACAGTTGCTCACTTGCTAGATAAATCATAATATGCTCTATGTTTTATGTTTTATAATATGCTTAAAAATTTGATGTATGTTTGTAATTGTTAGAATATAGATGGTTGATGCTCGAATAATTAATCATTGATGTACATACTAGTAACTACAATGGAATCATGGAAGCCATATCTATCTTGATTTATGCAAAAATATGCATGTTTTCATGTCTTCTACAACTAATTTGGTATTTGGGATGTTTTTTTTGCATATAAATGCAAATATATATATAGCAGACGCTTTGCTTTTAGATTTATGGAAAATGACGCTTCAGCGTCCCCACTTCCAAAAAACGTCCCCGTTTCGTCCCCACTTCGTGCAACATTGCTTCTACGCTACCCTTGCACAACCTCTCTGTGGCTATTTCTGCCTCTCTGCAAAGTACTCTCCGAATCTGGAAAATCTTCCTCCAGATCATTGTCCCTACCCCTCTCTGTCTCTGCGTCCCTTCTTTAGCTCAAACTCCTCTGACAACTGCTGCTGCTCTTTGGAAAATCAAATTGCCTAAGGAAAATCGATCTCAAGTGTATGTGTTCTTGATCTACCCATTGACTTTTTCTTATAATCTTCTGTTGGACCTCTAATGACCAAGATTAAGTATTAATCAAGGGCTAAGATTATTTCCCAGTTGATCCGTGTGAGTTTCTAGATAATTCACACATTTCTCAATTAATTCTAATTAATTAACCCCTTTTCTTAAGTTTAGACTTAGGAAATATTTAAAAATAGGTTAATAATCTAATTGAGATACTTCTAGGTGGAATTTCTAGAAAATATTTTTGGGTTATGGAGAACTCCTGTGTTTTAGCCTCTCCACAAAGTTTCGAGACTAGAACACCTCCGATGCTACAAAAACTAACATATATATGCAACCACATGGTGGATGAACTGAACATAACCAATGAACACAGAACCAAAGGCACATAATCGAGCCAAGGGAGTTGGGAACATGTTGAGACGAGTTGCATCGAAGTATGGAGGACACCGAGACGGAAGGGCGAGCTTGAAGGTTTGCGGTCATGCAGACCTAAGCAACTTTGGAGTTGAACTGAGACACAGGTTGAGACGATTGACAAGTGACCCGAGTAGGGTTGTTCAGGTGCTGAGAGGACCCGAGTGGTGTCCAACAAGTGAGAAGAAGTTCGGACTTATCTTTTGTGGGGTTTTGTCTATGTACTTCAATGGACTGAGTTTTCTGTCTTGGGGATTTGTTGTATATGACTAATTATAAATAAGAGGAAGGTTGTGTTAGACAATCAGAAAGGCAGAAAGATTTTCTTATCTTTGATAATTACTTGTGATGTATTGTTATCTTCTTTATTTCTTCTTTTAACTTATTATCATCAAACAACTACCAAAACATAAATGCATGAAGATCAAGAAAACAAGGACACAAGATATAGGCTCTCAGCCAGGGAAAAACCCCTCTTCTAGGGGAAAATCTAACAAAATTATTTTCTTCTTCAAGAACCAATTCAAAATGAGACAACAAAGACATCTAGACCATCATCAAACCTTCCTCCATCCACCAAGTCAACCTTACAAAGTCAATACAAGTCAAACACTTCAAAACCAAGTCAAGCAAGGTTGCGACGCTCTTCCTTGCTTTGAAAGTTTCGGCCTGCAGTAGCTCGGACCTATTGTAACCCTCGCTGTTTGCACGTGTGATAGAAATAGAGATGTTATTGGTCTTTCTTGCCTGACAATTGTTCCTTCCTTCCTCGCTAGGGTTTATCTTCTCTTGTAATGGGATAGATATTCCTTTTATGCCTTTCGTACTTCTCTTCATTGGAATTTCAAATCAAATGCTTCTTGTACTCGACCTTTATCACAACTACAATAACTTGCACGTGTGAGGGAGATGGATACACACTTCAGATTTCGGTTTCTACCTATTGTCTCCTTGTTTCTCCTAGACCTTCGCTTGTCTTCCTTGCTATTCCATTTTAGATCAAACTTCTATCTTCTTAGATGCCACAATAGGTCGAATGCTTGCTTATATAGTCTTCAAGGGTGGTTGAATCCCTTTAATGAGTCCAACTTGATAGTTTCTTTAGGCCAACTTGGTGGAGGAGGATTACATGACTAATTTACATAAAAATATTTTTTCTTCTTTGATACAAAAAGCCCAATAAGGGTCTAGGACATTATGATAATGACAATGACTCATGACTCAACCCTAAGAGCACACAATGGGTGCTTAGACCTAGGAAAGTAAAGCATGAAACCCATGCTTATAAATAATTTTCTTTTACAATAATATTCCTTTTTCTTTTCTTTTGACAAATACATAATCAATTATGAAGACTGATACTAGTTACATTTCTCAACACTCCCTCTTAACTAGGAAGGTATTCATAATTGTTTAATTGGTACAAAGTTGGCCTCAATTTGAAGTGTTCCAAGAAGAGTACAACAACATACACAATGCTAGATACCAAACTGCCAAGGTATCATATCAAAGATCCAAGTGTCAAGACACTATTTCAAGGACACCAATTCAAGAATCCTAGTGTCATTTCCAAGACACTAATTCAAGGATCTAAGGCACTAACAGGGACTGAGGTGTCATCAAGGAAACATGCCACTATATGTATCATCAGGCTACAACCCTAGTATTAATCCAACAGGATATAGATACCATCTAGGTCTCCATGCCAAGACACCAACCCTCATAGGGATCTAGGAATCATTAAGGCCAAACACTAAAACGAAGCTCCATACGACCAAGATATCCTACCACATCGGGATCTAGACATCAACAAGGCGAGATCTCAACACCAACCAGGCCAAGATGTCCTCCCAAGTACCATCATACGGGCAACTTATGGTACTTATCTCTCCCTCTCAACCAAATCAGAGATATCCACCAATCCAAATATACAAACTTCTCAAGGAGAGATGAACACATTGGCTACTTGTTCATCCATTTGAACATATTGTAGCCTCACGAACCTAATCATTTCCAATATATATTGGTTTTTACAATCTCTGGGGTCCTCAACCATTCTGATGTTGCTCAGGTTATCACAATATCCAACTTCACCAGCAGCACCAAACTCAGCTTCAACACTTCTAAAAAAAACCAGATCTTATCTTCAACACATCAATACCAGCGGTGCCTTGGCTATTCTCCGATCTCATTTTCTCTGTACTATACATATGGCTGACACATCATGTCCTCCCTCTCCATTATGAGGATATACACTTTCCTTCATCCGAGGTCCCTCTCAACTGGGGATAAGTCCATTATCAACAACTTTTATTCTTTTAGCTACTCAGGTTCTTTCTTTTGCATCATCATATCATCGGAGAACTTCGACCTTTAGAAACATCATTCTTTATCTTCTCATGGCAACAAGGTCAACTATCAAATATCAATGTCATTAGGGTTCTCATAGTTCCTCTTTCCATCATGCTCATCAAAGTCATCATCAAATATTCTTACATCTTTACAACCTCTTGAAAACTGCGTGCCTGCAAATCTCTTCAACAAGTACAACTAGGCACAAATATATATGTACAAGAGCATGAAGATTAATTTTACCATAAGGAGAGCATCTAGGGTTATTAAGACTTTTAGATATTCAAAGCCTAGACCTAGATAGGGTTACAATTATAATGGAAGTAATCAACTAGGGTTACACTTTTATGCCCTAGATTCTTACAATAACCTTTGCTAGGGTTTTTGTCACAAACCGTAGACACCATCATTAAAATTTTAATATTAAACCATGTTAGGGTTTCATCCATAACGAAAGTAGTTACACCTAGGGTTTCATTCCTAGGAACTTATATCAACTTCTACAAGGGTTTTGCCATAAACCCTAAATATTGTCATAAAACCCTAAAAGCTAGGGTTTTATCGTATGCCCTAGATATCAATAACAAACCCTAAAAATCAAAAGGCTAGGGTTTTATCAAAATAAATAAATGGCAAAAGATCATATGATAAGGGTTGATTTAATCGATAGATCAATTACCCTAACAATATAAGAATATTCATGATTCTATAGCAAAAACCCTAGACATGAAAGAGTCATTAATATAAAACAATTTTAAAAGACAAAATAAACATAGCTTCTTATATAATGAAGACTTACAAATCTTGTATTTTTAAACATACCTTGAGTTGCTTCCTTTACAAACCTTGTAGGGCTTTCTATTGAAGGGTTCCCTCTGCAACAAGGCTTCTTACATGGTTCAATTCATCCTTTGGAGTCTTCCTCTGAATCTAGTCATAATCCTTATTACAAGTATTCTTTTAGAATATACCTGCGAACTTTTGTTCCAAGGAAGATACAAGGGAAAGGATTATAATCAAACAACAAAGATAAAGCTAAATATGTAGAGGAAATCAACAGGGTAATGAAAGAAATAAAGAATACTCCCTCTTGATCTTGTATTGATCATTTAGGGTCTGTTCTATTCTTTCCTTTCATCATGCTTACCAAAGCACAAGGATTGATTTGCTTCTTATTTTTGTACCTACATTATTCCTTGACATGTACTACCAAGCAAAAATCTACTAGGATGATGTCAAGATTGTTAATCTAAGGAATTCCGAGATATCTTAGAAGATGCCTTCCTAAGGTTTTTCAAATATAAACCCTTATCAGTTCTAGGGACATGATGTCATATCCTAGACTTTATAATTTCATCTTTGCTAAGATTTGCTATACACTTTAGAGTATCTACAAACCCTAGAAATCAAGACCTAGTGTTTCTATGAAGGAATAATTAGATTAGGGTTAGGGTTTTTACATTGACTAGGGTTTTCTAATTCAATATCCATTTAGAGTTTATAGTCCTAGATGTTCAAAAATCTTCAACAAATATATGACTACAAGTACAACCTATAGCAAAACCCTAATGCATATTTATATATACTCTTAAACAAAAACTCACAATTGAACATGTTATGTTATACCTACCTTATAGCAACCTTACCTTACCCTTTCTTGAAGGTGACTGTTGTCCAAGGATAAAGTTGTAGATATTATTGTACTTTCTTTAGAATTGTCTATAAGATTTTTTGTTCAAATATATTCTTCCCAAGGTGACTTCAAGCTTGGCTTCTTATCCTTTCTTGCAAAGAATTGGTTTCTAGATGACTTTATTTGTTTCCCAAGGATAAGATCTTGTTCTCATGGATTCCTTGAGTGATATATGTCAATCCTCCTCTATTGCTGATGTCGACCCTCTAAGGTCTCATGACTTTTACAGGTTGCCCTCAAACCTGAGATCTTCTTTTTTCGGTCTTCAAAAGCTAGAACACAATGGATCCTTTAACAAAGATTTGGACTTCTCTTATTGTAATTTCAGTCTTATTGCAATTTCGGACTTTTGTACCATTTTTTCAATTTTCGGACTACTGGAACTCTTTATTGCATTTTCGGACTGCAGAGATACTATTATACCTTCGACTTGAGATTTTGGTTCAAGAGCAGACTTCTATATGTTTTTGTCTCCTTTAAACTATCTATTGCTAAAGTGAACAATGCTCCTTTAAAATGATAATGTGGATGCCCTTTATAAACCAACACTGCTTTCTTTCTTGAATCCTTCCTTACTAGAGAGAAAATGATCTTCAAGTTGCCTTTTTCCTTTCTTCTTAACCTTAGCTTTGATACCATGTTAGAAAATCAGAAAAGCAAAAATATTTTCATCTTTGATAATCACTTGTGATGTATTGTTATCTTCTTTAGGTCTTCTTTTAACTTCTTAACATCAAGCAACTACCAAAACATAAATGCATGAAGATCAAAACAACAAGGACACAAGATGTAGGCTCTGAACCAGGGAAAAAGCCCTCTTCTAGGGGAAAACCCAACAAAATTCTCTTATTCTTTAAAACCAATTCAAAATGAGACAACAAAAACCTCTAGACCATCATCAAACCTTCCTCCATCCATCAAGTCAGCCTTTTAAAGTCAATACAAGTCAAACACTTCAAAACCAAGTCAAACAGGGTCTTGACCCTCTTCCTTTGAAATTTCGGCCTACAGTAGCTCGGACCCGCGGTAACCCTCACTGTTCGCACACATGGCAGAAACAGAGATATTATTGGTCTTTCTTGCTTGGCAGTTGTTCTTTCCTTCCTTGCTGGGGTTTATCTTCTCTTGTAATGGGATATATCTTCCTTTTATGCCTTTCGTACTTTTTTCTTAACTGGAATTGCAAATCAATGCTTCTTGTACTCAACATTTATCACCGTTGCAATAACTTGCACATGTGAGGGAGATAGATACAAATTTTAGATTTCAACTCTTACCTATTGTCTCCTTGTTTCTCCTAGACCTTCGCTTGTGTTCCTTGCTATTCCATTTTAGATTGAACTTTTATCATCTTAGATGCCACATTAGTTCGAATGCTTGCTTATATACTCTTCAAGGGTGGTCGAATCCCTTCAATGAGGTTGACTTGGCAATTTCTTGAGGCCGACTTTGTGGAGGAGGATTACATGACTAATTTATATAAAAATGATTTTTCTTCTTTGATACAAAATGTCCAATAAGGATGTAGGACATGATGATAATGACAATGACTCATGACTCAACCCTAAGTGCAGACAATGGGTGCTTAGACCTAGGAAAGTAAAGCATGAAACCCGTGCTTATAAATAATTTTCTTTTACAATAATTTTCCTTTTTCTTTTTTTTAACAATTACATAATCTATTATGAAGACCGATACTAGTTACATTTCTCAATAGGCTAGAGGGTCGTTCCATTTATATTGTGCATGTGTATGGTGATATTTGTTGATGGTTTAATATCTTGCATATGATGTACATGACTGGTTAATGAATAAAAGATTCACTGAAGTAAAAGAGACAGTAAGATTGCTTGCACTATATCGAAAGGTTATGATATTTTGCTAAGTAACCAATGATATAGAGATTATATAAGCAAACTTATCCAGGCAGTCTAGGTGAAGTAACTCTGTACTTTGTGATGTAAATCTGTACTTCACGAGGTAGAGGTGAAACATGTCGATGTTGCATGCTTGAGGGGTCGTGGTACACCCAAAAGTGCCTTGTAACCGTAGGAGTCCCGAAGGTCGTGACAACTAACTATGATATTTTTATTCCTACTATTTATCAATGAACATTATTTTTCCTTCAAGAGCTTTGGAACTTTTTTTTGGCTTTTAATTTCGAAAGTGACCTCATTCAAATCTGTTGATTTTTGGTAGTTGCGGTTGGTATTCAAGGCGACCCATGAAAGAAATAAAAGGAGAGAAATTAAAAATTCAAATTTGAAATAAAATTGTTCAAGTCAGTCCCAAAGTACATTTCGGCCTAACACTAGGAGACGTGCCCCTTGGGCACATCTAGACCACTATATGAAGACACTCGATCTCCTCCATTTATCATCAATTCTGATCAATCCAAAATTATATGTTTTCCGTTCACATGTGTGAAGGAGGGGAAGACTAAAGTTTGACCAAATTTTAGAGGTTGTTGATCGAGCTTCTTGAGGTCAATTTGACCAAATTTCAGAGGTTGTTGACCAAATTTCCTGAGGTTAGTTTGACCAAGTTTTAGAGGCTATTAACCGAGTTTCCTAAGGTCAGTTTGACCACATTTCTAAGGCAGTTGGTCAAACTCTGTTATGGACAGTTCGACCAAGTTGTTGACCAAAGTTTAACCTATGGAGTTTTTTGTTCGATCTAATTTGGCTTATGAATATCATATTGTAAAGTCATTGAGCTGAAGAATTTATCCTGAAAAAATTGTGGGGTTTCCTCCTGAGTTTGGGTTTCCCAGGTGAAAAGTTTGTCTCTTTGTGTGTTTGGTTGTCTCTTTATGATCCTACTATCTTTATTGCATTATTGTTGAGATTTTCTATGTATAATTGCTTAATGATCTATGTGCCATAAGTAAACTTGGTTAAAGAAATCATTGGAAAGTAATTATCAACATGATATCAAAGCCTAGGTGAGAGAGTAGCCAAGTTTGAAGCCATCTTGTTTCAAATTACTCCACTAGGGCTTGTTCTCTCATAACTATTCAAATTTCAATCCTAAGGAATTTTTAGTTTAGAAGATTAGATTACCTTGAAAAATCAACATGATATCAAAGCCTAGGTGAGAGAGTAGCCAAGTTTGAAGCCATCTTGTTTCAAATTACTCCACTAGGGTTTGTTCTCACAACTATTCAAAATTCAATCCTAAGGAATTTTTGGTTGAGATTGAAAGCCCTAGTTTGAACTCTGTTTAAAGCCCTCATCCGAGTCCCGTTGTAATTAAAAAGGAGGACCAAAGTCGTACTCCAAGTTTTGTAGCCCTAGTTTAGTGTAAGAAACCTTAGACCAACAAGATTAAAATTAAACCGTATAAGTTAAAGATGGTTTTGGCTTTGTCTAAGATTAGGCTGAAGTTCAAGGGAACATTGTTTTGTATCCATTGAAGAAGGATAACTAAATTTTGTTAAGAAAACTGACTCTGTTTTATGCCCTAGAAGAGGGCCAAAACCTCTATTCTGTGAATAAATCTTGTGGATAGTAGCATAGATGAGGACCACATCTAGCTTAAGGCTAGGTCGCAGACCTAAAAGAGGTTGAGAGGCCTAAAACATTAGAAAACACAGGTTCAATGTACCTCAGGGTTGAGGAAGGCCAACAAAACACTGTTTGAAGAGGTAAAGCTTCAACAAAGTTTGAGTTCAAGCAGGGAAGTAATCTTAGAATTTGAAAATTTGTTGAGGAGAAACTTGGAGGTTGTTGATGATATTTTTATGGAGGACATTGGAATGCCATTTGATGAACACATCTTACTTTCATGAAGCATGCTATATTTATACATATGGCTCAACTTGCAATATTTTGTCTTTGTCAGAAGGGCTAAATAAAACTCTAGAAATCAGAGTAGCAGGATCAAGTTTAATCTTAGACAGGGGCTCCCATTTAGGCCTAGTTGGGAAGCTTTAAGGATGCATCTGAAATTTGTTTAGAAAGAGACAAAATCAATAGTGTTGCTCATGTATGTGTAAGAAGATGCCTAGTATATGTTGTTGAAGTTAAAAATTGTATTCACTGAGAAATGTTGCTAGGGTTTATCCACATCAAATTGAAAGTTACTCCAGACTCGGAGAAATCTGAGGAGAAAGGTGCTCTCATATAAAGCAAGAAAAGTTATAACTCTTGTACTAAATATGACCCCTTCTTGGAAGAGCTAGTAGACTTAGGGTATGTAAACCCAAAAAAATGTTGAAGCTTATGATTTAGAAAAACCTTAGGGTTTGTGAATAAAATCCTAGAGCTAGACAAAGAAACCCTAGTTCATGCAAGGAAGAAAAGGAAAGAAACATGCTGATGATGAGGACAAAGATGATGAGTTTGCAGATGGATTTCAATGATTTTGCATGAAGGCAAGGATCAAGGGGGAGTTAACAATTCCCTACAATCCTCAGATCAAAAGATAAGTACTTAATATCTTTCTTCCTTGATTATTGCTTTATTTTGGGTCAACCTCTTCTCTTTGTATCTTCTGGTTATAATCATTTCCTATGTGACCTCCTAATGAGGGTTTCAGATACATCGTGAAGGCTGCCAAGGCTCTGGCAATAGATGGAAGCATTAAGAAGAACAAAGCATAGTTTGTGGCAAGAGGATTCTCCCAGAATTGAGCATAAACTCAGCTAGAGTGATTTATGTTCAAGAGGAGAAATTGTATTGACATCTAGAACCATGCTAGATGATCAGAAGAGCTTCTAGTTCAGAGGGAGCATGTAGGCCAACAAGTTTGAAGGATGCCATGATGGAGGAAATTGTGCTGAGACCTTGTTGAGAAATCAAGGGAAGCTAGATTAGGGTGATTTCTCTTACTTTGATAACTGGTTGTGATGTTCTTTTACTTAACTTGATGGATTTGTAATTAACTTCTTCTTTACTTGATTATTATAGTGTTCTTTTATCATCAAACATCTACCAAACTATGAAATCAATGAGACAAGAGGACACAAAATATAGGCTGCTAGCTAGGTCCAAAACCTCTCCTCTTGAGCGGAAAACCCACAAGAATTCTTCTCTTCTTATAGAATCTTCAAATGAAAAATTCCAAGACCTAACACCCTTGTCAAAGACCCCTCCAAGACCAAGTCAAAGTTCTCCTTGATCAACTTGCTTCTCACAAAGTCAGCCACCAAAATTTCGAACCTGCAATTTTGACTGCAACTTTCAACCTAACTGCAGAAACCCTAGCTTCGCACGTGTGAAAAAAGATGGTGAAATTTGCTTTCTTTCTGCCTCGCTTGGGGTGCTTATCCTTCCTTGATGACTCGGTCTGCAAACTTGATCCTTATGACCCCAACTTTCGATTCCTTAAGGTGACTGTAATTTCTGTTATGTAGCAGCAAAATGTGCCCTAGTTTTCCTCGCACATGTGAGAGATGGTGACCCAAAACAGTCCTCAAAAACTTCACTTTTCTTCTTTTAGTTTTCCTCTTCTTTGCTAGGTCTTAGGCTTCTTTCCTTCTTGTCCTTGAGATCGAACTTGAGTGTGTGTCTCCTTCAAATGAGGTCGATGGCACTCTTGTATATACCTTTCAAGAAGCTCGAACAACCCTTATGAGGCCGACTTATCTATGCTTAGGCTGACTTGGCTTGGAGCCTAGAGGGAGTCTTTTAACACTTTTTGACTTACAAAAAATCTTTTGACTTGTTACAAGATGCCCAATGGGTTCTTTCATATATGACAATGACCCTATTGACTTCGTAACTCTATGACAAATCCTAGAAGCACTCAATGGGTGCTTGACCTATAAATAAAATGATCTTGAGCATGAAACCCATGCTACAAAAATTATAATAATAAATCTTCTTCTTTTTTACAATATACAAGAATCAAGAGTCCATTTCATTTTTATGAAGACCAAACCTAGTTACATACTTCAACTCTCCCTCTTAACTAGGGAGGTATTCATAATACATACAAGGTACATGGACATTCTCATACTGAAGAATTCTCATAAGAAAAGTCAGATTGGTAAGCCATCTCATAAGCTATTTATTCAGCTTATACTAGTGCATCTCACCATATCAACCAACATTGTCACATAACAAGGCCTTGACTAACAACCACATCTCTCCACAAGATTAGAGCACAATGCTAGGGAGACAAAAAATGACTTATAGACACCTTCATCATTGTCTCTCAAGGCACATACCCCATCCGAATGTTCACGAAGTATGTCCTTTTAGGACCATTCCCATTTTGGATTTACACATTCTCATGGAATTTCCTCTTCAACTACTCTTACCTATTTGATGCCCTACCTCATCCTCAAAGAGTATTGATATCAATCTCAAATGCTTACCCAATCCTCCATTCTTTCTTCATGAAATGATGACAAGAATGATGTGTCTATATCTTCCTCTCAACTAGGGAGGATTTATTCATTCCTATAAAAGGAATATACCCAAGTTCCTTCTTAACCAGGGACTTGTTACCAACAACAACTATCTACTCTTCAGTGGAGATCATGGTACTATCAATTGCTTGTAGAGATCCTCCTTTTTGCATCAGCATGTCATGGATGAACTTCAACTTCTTCATCATGGAGCCATCTTCTTCCATAATTTATTCGTAGGGCATCGACCATCTTCTCCATCACTTCCCTTAAACAAAACATAGTGTTGAACCAATAGTCATGTCATCCTTTTGATCGTCGGGAAGTGACCTTCTTCATCATCATCTGGCTATCCTTCATACTGCTACCTTTTCCAAGTCATATTTTTTTTAGGATCTTCATCCAATCTTGGTTGTAGATGTACTTCTACAACCCTCTTTCGGTAGCCCTGTTACAACCCAACTAGATGCTTTCTTTCAAAAATAAAAAATGAACATCAAATTAGTATTACCTCTTTATGATGACCCTTTGTCATGACATCTGCTTCTTGCAACATCAACATCCTTTAACATACTATATGAATCCATCTCCAAGAAATACATTACCAAGGTTCATAGATATCAGGGTCTTCATACCTTCTCCATGGAGATGTCATAGCCAATCCTTCTTGTTATCATATCTTGATCACTTTTCTTATCTTACGTGACTATAGATATATCTTTCACGAACTCTTCTTTCACTTTTCTTCACATATTGCTTCCTTAGGATCTTCTATACATAGTTCCTTCATTATAGGAACCATAGTTGCCAACCACCTCATATTCTTCATGAGGTCATATCATGTTAATATGTAAAAGAGTTCAAGGCACATTGTCTACATGCCTTCATGTATCATTCTAATGGAAGAGTTTCTTCTTCTTTCATCATGCTCATGAGATAGAACATTCTAACCATTCTATCTGCAACTATGTGATGACATGACTTTATCTATCTATTACCAAATATATACATACCTCTTCCTCCATGTGGTCATCTAGACTTCCTTCTAGCAACTTCCATTGCTTGCTTGAAGATGAAAATACTTCAACCAACTTGACACGCTGCACATCTTAGTCATCATACCATCATCCTTCTAATCTATGGATCCCACACAAGGTGGAATGTAGACTCTCTGCAAGACACTTGCTTCTTCTAAGTAGGGGTGAACCTTTTAACAAAGATGCCAATGGAGGATCTTGATGATCCTCATTTTTTAAATGCTTCTTTCTAATGATGATGATGTGTGACAACCTCTTATCTTCCTATCTTGCTAGATGACTTACTTCAATCATTCAAATTGTTACTTTGGTTATCCTTTTATGCTTCCAATGAAGATACCATGAGATACTTCCTTTCTATCATGTACTATGACTGCTTCAACCATATAGATTTCTACTTCGACAATCCTTCCATGCCTCTATGATGATGTCATCTCAATCTCTACTATAATGCATCCTATCATACTTCTGATGCTTTTCATCACGACTGCTATCTTCTATAAATTGAAAAGAACTAAGCGCAGGAGGTTATCTCAGTCATAATAAAGGTCTTTCACTTCCTCCTCCTTTGTCTTTTTCTTTTTTGGTTCTACTTCTTTGGTGACATGGGCTTCATTTCTTTCCTTTCTCTTCTTGTTGTCCTTCTTGAGTTTAGGACAATTCCTTTTGAAATGCCCATATTCATTGCATTCATAGCATTGAATCTTAGACATGTTGATTTTCCTTTGAAATCTTTTTTGAGACTTTCGTTTCTTCCTGGCCATCGCTGCATATGCTTGAGCTTCTTCATTGGATCCAACATCCTTCTTTGCCTTCAGTCTGATTTCTTCAATTTTGCATAATGACCATAGATTGTTGAATGGGGTAGTTTCCTTCTTTCCATAGATACTTGATACAAAGTTGCCACATTCATCAGATAGTGCATTGAGCGCAATGGTGGTCATCTCTCGATCAAACACTACTTCTCCTAGCTCTTGTAGTTGATCTCTTATTTGAAATACTCTCATGAGGTATGAGGCTAGCCCTTCTTCCTTTGAAACTTTCATCTTGTATAGTTCGATTCTTAACGAAATAATTTCTCCTGCAGTAATTACAAAGAATACTTCCACCATTTTTTCATAGATTTCTTTCTGTCTTCAACTTTGCTATATAGGGAATGAGGGAATCCTTGATTGACTCAATAAGGATTCTTTGAGCTCTTACTTCTCTTTCCATATACTTTGATAGCGCTTGAGATTTCTCTTGAGGAGGTTTGGTGATTGAGCCTGTGACATATTCACTAACTTCATTTTCTATGAGGATCAAATCTATTATCTTCTTCCATGCAAGGTAATTTGATGTCCCAACAAGTTTGTTGTTCTCCTTGCAGAAAGAAGTCTTTGTAGTTTGAGACATAAAGTATAGAATACTTACTTGTTAAGTGAAGATGCTCCTTTGATGATGATGTCTTTCACTAGATGCCTTCTTGATGATGTTTGCTTCCTTGACGATATTCTTTCTTCAAAAGACAACACTTCTTTCTCGAATGGGGACATATGATCTTCTTCAAGGATGTTTGAGATGTGATCCTTTTTTCAATGTGAGGGAGATCACTTTGATTCCTTTGATGATGATGACTTCCAAGTAGATATACAAGATCAAGCATGCGGTAGATGACAACATAGAGAAGTACAAAGCAAGATTCGTGGCAAGACGGTTCTCTGAGAAAGAGGGAGAGGACTATGAAGAGACATTTGCCAAGTACACTTCTATTAGAATTGCTATTTCTATTGTCTCTGTTATGGATAGAATATTACATCAAATGGATGTAAAGACCACCTTCCTCAATGGAGTGTCTGAGGAGGAAGTGTACATAGAACAACCTTAGGGCCTTGAGGTACATGAGAGGAAATCTGATGTCTGCAGACTGAAGAAAGCTTTGTACAGACCTTGGGCATGGTTTCCTCGGATTGATGGATATCTGTTGAGTCTCGGTTGCTCTTGTTATTATATGTCCAGCTTCCTCAGATATGTTGATCCGAGATGCCTAGCACTTTACCTCCAGGAGTCTTTCAGATTTCAGGCCCGTTTTCTCCAGCCTCCTACCAGACCAGACACTACGCAGAAGATCACAGACTTCTTTAGGGCGCTACCTTCAGCACGGGGCACCAAAAGAAACATGGACCATCCCACTGATACCGAAAACAGATCAGTGCGGTCCCGAAGGGGCCGACCCACCAGACTACAGCAGCGCCCCAGGATTAGTTCCACCCTTGGGAGGCGCCGTAGAACTTCCAGGCGGCATCATCGACAGTATCTACAAGACAACAGACTTTGACAAGCTTCCCTCAATTTTCTTCTCTCGACCTCGGATGTTAGGAGTAGGGAATAGCTAGGGGATCCCCCCCCCCTCTTCTTCCTCTTCTTCTTCTCTTTCATCTCTGCCTCATCGCAGCGCTTTGCTTCGAAGTTGAGAGCTCCTTGCTACTTCATTTACATTTTAGATGTATTTCCTGCTTTTAAAGAAATGTTAAAGGGGACCGTTTGGTGACTGGTCCACCGACTTGCATAATGTAATCATTGTAACCGACAGTCCCGTTGACCTACTATGGTCATTTGTTGGACATTAATAAAATTATCTTATCTTATCTTATCTTATTATGACTTGTTTCTCATGGGATAAGGGCTCACATGATAGAGGGAGCAACAACGGTAGGAGGATTTGCTTCTGTAGTGGGAGCAATCAAGCCTTGCTTCAGTGTCAGAGATCGCTGACCTTTGAGTTCGAGATGAAGGATCTAGATTTGATGCACTGTACTTCCTTGGTCAAGGAAAGTATACTATTGAGATCCTTCAGAGATTTGGGATGATGCACTGCAAGTCCATGGACACTCCCATGGTGACAAATCTGAAGAAGCTGAGAGGCTTTGATTCAAATTTGGTGGATCCCTCGATGTACAAACAATTAGGAAAAGAGGAAGGACCAGTTGTCCAAGTGGATGTCATGTGGTTGTTAGACTAAATGTGAAGAGACGGGAGGTCTCTAAGAGTAGTATGCCTTTTATGAGTGGACCATGCCAGATAGTAAATATGCTTTAGTGACTAGGAAGCAATAGTGGCAGAGGGAGCAACTAGGATTTCCATAGCAGGAACTGTTCTGGTATCAGAGGGAGCACCCAGTTAGGGTGACTAGAAAGCAACTATGGTGATGGATTATGGTTGAGCCCAGCCATGCAACACAACATGTGTTGAGGTATCGACATGGTATAGTTGCATATGGATTGAGATATGTCTCAAATGATGAAGTACAATCGCAGGGATATACAGATTCAAATTAGGAAGAGAGTGCAGAAGACAGGAAGAGTACATTAGGATGTTGCTTCAGTTTGGGTTTTGTTATGATATCCTAGATGAGCAGGAAGAAGACATTTGTAGAGGCCAAGTATATTGCAGCGAGTTTGGCGAGTTGTGAAGTAATGTGACTTCATAAGCTACTCGCAAAATTGTTTCATCAAGTGCTAGAGACGACTGTGATGACAGTTCGAAGCACATTGAGATCAAGTGCCGATACAAGGTATAGAAGGGAGCAGTATGGCTCTAGTACATTTCTATAGATGAGTAGGCCATTTGACACTCTCACAAAGCTTTTTTCCTAGGATGAAGTTTGTTTACTTAAGGGACAAGCTTGGAGTGGTTGAGAATGCTTTCCTCGATTAGAGGGATTGTTGATGTTGTAGCATCAATAGGAAAATATTCTCACTAGGTCAAGGGTATTGACCATGAGCCATGTAATGTGGCCAAGGAGATTGGCCAAAGAGCATTAGGGCTTAGAGTGCTACCCTAATCAAATTTTTCTGACCATATTGCCAATAGGTGCTTGGCTAGTGGGTAGAGTGAGTTCCTTTAGCATTGGGCAAGTGTTTTAACATTCAATTGGCAGGCACGAATCGTAATTGGCCCAGGGTTTCACCATTTTTTTGGTCAAAGGTATTGACCTTTCTCCAAGTGATGACTTTGTTGAGTTGGTGACCCAAGACTAGTCTTGTTGACCTCTGTTAGAAGGTTCCAACCATATCGTCAAAGGTTTTGGCCAGTGGGTGATTAGATCCATTTTCAAAGGGGATTTTACTAGTAGATAATTAGATCCTTTGCATGATGCTAATGCAGGATTCTTTCCACATGGTTCTAGGATAGAACATGAAGTGGATGAATACATTAACATAGCAAGCTCATTCAATCTTTTCTTGGGATGGAGAAACTGTTCAGCAAAGAGGACATCTGAGGAAGTCAAGGTGAATACCTCCCTAGCTAAGAGGGAGTGTTGGATTTTTGGTCGCTGTGGTTGGTATTCAAGTCGGCCCATGAAAGAAATAAGAGGGAAATTAAAAATTCAAATTTGAATTAAAACTGTTGAGGCTGGCCCTGAAGTACAGGTCGGCTCAGCACAAGGAGACGTGCCCTTTGGGCATGTCTAGACCACTATACTCCTCCATTTGGCATCAATTTGGATCATTTGAAAATCATCTGTTTTCTGTTCACACTTGTGAAAGAGACTAAGACCAAAATTTGACCAAGTTTTAAAGGCTGTTGACCGAGTTTCTTGAGGACAGTTTGACTGCATTTCTGAGGCAGTTGACCAAACTCTGTTATGGGCAGTTTGACCAAGTTGCTGACCAAGGTTTGACTTGTGGAATTTTGTGGTCTGTTTGACCTGATTTGTCTTATGAATATAAGATTGTAAATTTGTTGAACTGAAGAATTTCTCCTAGAAAATATTGTTGGGTTTTCTCTCGAGTTTGGGTTTCCCAGGTGAAACATTTGTGTCCCTTTGTGTGCTTGGCTGTCTTTTTACAATCCTACTGTCATTATTGCATTACTGTAGATATTTTCTATGTATAATTGCTTAATGATCTATGTGACATAAGTAAACTTGGTTAAAGAAATCATTGGAAAGCAATTATCATTTTAGAAGATCAGATTTCCTTGAAAAATCAACAAAATGAACACTAATTGGCTTGATTATACATGTACTAACTTTGTAATTTCTCACTTTCATGTTTGCAATGATGACATCTGTGCTTATTCACAAAAACGACCATTGAAACAACTCTGTTTTCTCATGTATTTGCACAGGAAACATTTCAGTGTGGACATGTTGGGGAAACGACGAGGAAATGTTTTGTAGGTGTTTCTGTATGGTGACGCTTGGGAAATGTTTCCCATACTTAACCCAACTTTCCCGTTGTTATTTTCTTTATTTGGTTTTTTTTTTTACTGCTAGAAGGTGTCTGTAAGGATGGCTATATACATTGTCATAAAGATATGCTGATTTTAGAATTTTGCAATGTGGAAAAAGTCGAAGTCAGGATTGACAAGGGTCCAGAAATTGAAAAGTCGTTAAAGTTGAGAGATTTTTGAAAAAGTCGGTAAAAAGTCAGCCAAAAAAAAAAAAAAAAAAAAAATTTTTTTTTTTTTTAGCATCTAAAGTATCCACAACATCAAATAAATGCATTTCCACATAAACATGTAAAGAAATCTAATATATAATACGTATATGAAGTCTAGTGCTACATCACATATCAAAATAGTGAGTCAAGTCCTGAACCTTGAGTCCTGTCTCAGTATCAACTCTCAAGAGTCAAAATATCAACAAAAAATATATAAATGTATATCATGAGTCATCTACATGTCATAAAGTAATCAGTCACTGAGATCCTTTGCCCTTTTATGGGAATAGGGAATGACTTTGCCTTTCCCTCTAGAGGAAGAAGGCCTTGCCCCTGTGGATACAAATGGACTCGGTCATCCTCTAGAAGCCAATAAAAGAGGTGGCCTTTGTCTCCATTGTGGGCTTGTCTCCATCAACCCACTGAAGAACCCTTACCAAAGGTTCTGAAATGAGACACACCTCCTTTATTGCTGCCCAGAAGATCTGATCATATGAAACTAGTCTGCATATGCCCTCTCCCTCTAGTTTGTTGTGTTGAAGAAAGTGTAACTAGGTTTGGCCTTCATAATGACATGATCTTTGTATTTGATGTAATAAAAAAAAATAAATTATTTTTGTAATCTTGCTGCATGGGTTTCATGAGCAAGAAGTGTCACTAGGTAAAAGACTTCTTCTTGACGTCTTTAGGATTTATTTTAAATGTCAAAGAGTCATGTCATGTATACAAGTCTTCAACAAGTGTAACAACCTTCCAAGACCAAGATCTATGCCTCAAATCAAGTCTTCCGAAGTCTGCAAGCAAAGCGATAAAGAAATGATAAGGTCGGCTCCAAATAAATAAATTAAATGAATAAATAAATGTTATGTCGACTTGATAAAAAGACCCGTCGGTTCATGGATGTAGGTCGACTCAATTTTAGGAGGCTAACCACTATAAATACCCACGAAGGGTCGGCTCAAAAGAACAGTTCTTCGCACTTTTACGTCTCTGAAATTTCGGGAAATGAAGCCGCAGTAGCCACAATCAAGATATGTAGCCGTAGTCATGAGGAGTTGAAGTTGCAGTCAAGGCATGGAGACGCAGTCATGAAGAAGAGGAGCCGCAATAGAGGGTAGCCGTAGTGATAAAGAAGAAGTTGCAGTCATATAGAGAGGAGCCGTAGTAGGGTTTGATTGCACCTAGTTTGGGTTTAGGTGCAGTAACAACCTCGATGCAAGGAGCAATGAATAACGTCATCACAGTGAAGTAGAGTCTCAACATACTTATGATCTGAAGGAGGTATCTCGCATTCTTTCGTGTGAGAGTATAGGAGAAGATCCGCTCTACATGGTTTATCATATTGTTTGGGTATAGTTAGTTTTCGTGTGACATGGCACAACTCTAGCATCTTTGCGGTCTTGGCTTAATTGGAAGGAACTCTAAACGTAGTCACCCACTTGATGATCACTCTATGAATGAAGACACAGTATATAGATGAATCTTGGAGAAGGACACAAAGATCAAGGATGGTATTCCTATAGTAGATAGCATACAGTCTCGGTAATGAATGCATTACAGTAAGACTCAGATCTATGTGTATTGAGCAGTATTGTAGCCTATGTAGAACAAGAAGAAGTTTTATTCTAGTCCCAACATACCAATGATAAAGTAATGATGTAGTCTCAGCGTCATAACAGTGACAAGGGTTACATGATGAAGCAGTAATGAGAATCACTGTCTCAGCGAATATACAATGATGACAAAGATATATTTAACAGTCATCATGATGATGACTTCAATGAAGAGCTCATTAACATAATGTAACGACTGTCTCAGTGCATCAATGAAAGCATAGAGATCACAGTGAATGGATCATGTTGATATGAAGCAACAGTGAAGATCTTAGTAGTGATGGCTTCAATGGTGCAGCAATGGGGAGGATCTCAGCAATGACGGAAAGGAGGATTGATATCTTGCTCTTGGAGAGGCAAAGTGCATCAAGGGTCATGGTCTTGGTATTCGTCAATGGAATCTCTATAAGAAGAATTTACGCATGGGTTTTCCTCTCCAAGAGGGAGAGGTTTTGGCCTTGGCAGAAAGACAAAACATTTGTGTTCTCATATCTTTTGTTTTGATTGCAATTTGATGAAGTTAACATATGCTAATAATGAAGTAAACATCAAGCTAAGAAAAATTGCTTAAATGCTTCACAAATTGTTAGAGTATGTAACGAAGAATCATTGTAATTATGCTTGCCCTAGATTCTTCAACATGGTATCAGAGGGAATGGTTTCAACAGTCAAAATAAGGGCAGAGGAGACATTCAGGAATCAAGACATCAAAGCAGTTGAAGATCTACATGGAAGAATCAAACCCTAGTCATGATCAAACCCTAGATCAGAGATTAGTATGCATTAGCAAGGGTTCTAGATATCAACAGTGTTCAGATCTCAACAACAGTTTTGAGAAGATCATCCACAACTCAGTTTGGATCCTTCTTTAGATATCAGATCTGAGAATGTATATGAACAGTACTCAAATCAGAAGCTATTCTATGGATTGTGGCAAGCAACTTCAATTCAATACATATCAACAATTTGTTGAAGGGCAATCTATGGATCTCAATCGATATATTTGCTTCAACTACTGCCAACATGATCAAGGTGAAGTTCTTGTCTTCACGTATCAAGTAAGTATCTTTTATTCTATAATCAAGTTTTGGTTTATTGACTTCATCATTTCAAGAAAATCTATAGGTTAGACAAAGTTCTTGCAGTGGGATTGACAGAATCCTCATGAAGGAGTGAAGTCAGTACCTCAAGGTCTCCTTTGAAGTCATAAGAACTCTTAAGGTTCTATGAAGAAAGAAAGGAGACACAAAAGAATATACTCTCTGAAATAAAGTGCAGAAAGCGCTAAAGATCGAAGGAATATCTTCATGAAATATCAATGGAGAGATTTGGGAAAATAATCATCATTGATATTGATATTGATAAGCAAGGTAACAGATGTCCATAAACAAGAAGGTTACCTTGATCAACAGTCTGTGGTCTTTATGTCAGATAGAGAAAGGCAAAATGTTAGAATACAAATGAGTGCAGATAAGCAGAGGAAAGATTAGTACTATGGAAAGATTACCCGACAGATGGAGAGAGCTGAGGAAAGGATCAAGGGAAAGAGGGAGTAATGGATCTCCACTATGGATGAGATGGTATCCCTCTCAAAAGGATCTTATAAGAAGTCCCTGCAAATATGAACATAGTAAGATGTATTGTGGCATCAAGAGCTTGTATGGAATCATGGAACATAACTCTTGGGAATCTCGTTATACATTGAAGAATAGGAAGAAGTCATTCAAAGGAAACATTTGCCGGATGGAGATGTACTAGATCTTGAAGGATCTCTGATAGAGATCTCAACAGAGAATCTCCTAGTCGAGACAGGCAACAAATGTTTCATAAGAAATTCCAACTCTTGTAACTCATGAGTTGGTGGTTCAATGACATGAAGTATGGAGCAAACCAAGGGATTGAAGATCTTTTCAATCAAGGAAGCTGCAGGAAAATACCGGAAGGAAAATAAGGTATATATGAGTGTATTTGTATTTGCATTTGATATTGTAATGTCATGATATGTGGTTGCAGATAAAATAGATCAAACATGATCAAAAAGGGAATAGATCTCCTCCTCTGAAAGGATGCAGAAAGACATAAATCAAACTAGATGAAATCAACATAATATGTCCTCATAATGTAGTTGATGACCATTGAAGAACTATGAGAGTTCCTGGGAATGGAAGGCATGAGGATGGAAGAGATCGTGAAACATGCAACCATGACAAAGGCAGTGAACATCTAGTGGATCAGGAAGACTTGACCAGGAAAACTCCTAGAATGATGTGAAGACTTTGATGGAAGTTTGAACAGATGAGGACCCTTGACAACAGATATCATTGGGAGATGTGTCAACATGAATGCAGGATGATTGATACCTACAAGAAGATGTCACTCGAAAAAGCCATCACCAAAAGGTAATATGTGATTTGTTTTGGTGTCTGACCTCTTGGAAAAGTCTGGGTATGTGTGCAGGATCAGGGAAAGGAGAGTTGTGAAGGATGTTACAACTATGTACCCTATGATCCAGAGCAATCACTATTGAAGAAGAGTGAAGACAAATGAGCTTATGAAGGAAGCCCCAAATATGAAGCCAAGGTGGATACTTTTCGGGAAAGAAGGAATGACATGACAGAGGAAAGTGATGGATGGATGACCCTACATGTGAAGAAATTGATGACATCGAAGTCTTGAATCATCAGTCAACTAGAAGACCCTATAAAGCATTGATGATAGAGTCCCTGGGTAAGAGGGAGCTCTGGGAAGTTCCTATGAGCAAAGGAACTCGAGCAAGTTTTTGAGTAAAGAGAAACTTGGAACTCGTCCCTAGTTAATAGGGAGAGTTAGATACGACATTCTTGTCTTCAGTGTGGAAGAAAAAATGGAGGATTGTGTAATCATCTGGCATTCGACACTCTTTGAGGATGTGGTAGGGCATCCAAGACAAGAGTGGGCAAGAGGACTAATATTCTCTAGGGTTAGGAACCCAAGATGAGAATAGTCCTAGTAGGGCATACTCGGAGAACACCCGGGTGGGTATGATCCTAAGAGAGACAATGATGATGCGTGTCTATCAGTCATTGGTCTCGCCAACATTATGTGCTCTGATCTAAGTGAGAGATAGAGCTGTTATTCAAGGACTTGCTAAATAGAAACAATGTTGGTTGAAATGATGCTATAACAGATGGATTGCAAATCCGATTCTTCTTATGAGAAATTCTTCAGATTAAGAATGACCAAGTACCATTATGAATACCTCCCTAGTTAAGAGGGACTGTTGAAGAAAGTTTAACTAGGTTCGGCCTTCATAATGACATGATCTTTGTATTTGATGTAATTATTAAAAGAAATAAATTATTTTTGTAATCTTGCTGCATGGGTTTCGTGAGCAAGAAGTGTCACTAGGTAAAAGACTTCTTGATGTCTTTAGGATTTATTTTATATGTCAAAGAGTCATGTCATGTATATAAGTCTTCAACAAGTGTAACAACCCTCCAAGACCAAAATCTATGCCTCAAATCAAGTCTCGAAGTCTGCAAGCAAAGTGATAAAGAAATGATCAGCTCGGCTCCAAATAAATGAATTAAATGAATAAATAAATGTTATGTCGACTTGATAAAAAGACCCATCGGTTCATGGATGTAGGTCGGCTCAATTTAGGAGGCCAACCATTATAAATACCCATGAAGGGTTAGCTCAAAAGAACAGTTCTTCGCACTTCTACCTCTCTGAAATTTCGGGTAATGAAGCCGTAGTAGTCGCAATGAAGATATGTAGTTGCAGTCATGAGGAGCTGAAGCCGCACTCAAGGCATGGAGCCGCAGTCAAGGAGAAGAGGAGCCGCAGTAGAGGGTAGCCGTAGTCAAGGAGAAGAGGAACCACAGTAGAGGGTAGCCGCATTGATAAAGAAGAGGGTAGGGTTTGACTGCACCTAGTTTGGGTTTAGGTGCAGTCACAACCTCGATGCAAGGAGCAATGAATAATGTCATCACAGTGAAGTAGAGTCTCAACATACCTATGATCTGAAGGAGGTATCTCACATTCTTTTGTGTGAGTATAGGAGCATATCCACTCTACGAGGTTTATCATATTGTTTAGGTACAGTCAGTTTTTGTGTGACATAGCACAACTCTAGCATCTCTGTGGTCTCGGCTTAATTGGAAGGAACTCTAAATCAGTGACCCACTTGATGATCACTTTATGAATGAAGATAAAATAATAGATGAATCTCGGAGAAGGACACAGAGATCAAGGATGGTATTCCTATAATAGATAGCATATAGTCTCGATAATGAATGCATTACAGTAAGACTCGGATCTATGTGTATTGAGCAGTGTTGTAGTCTATGTATAACAAGAAGTTGTATTCTAGTCCCAGCGTACCAATGATAAAGGAATGTTGTAGTCTCAACATCATAATAGTGACAAGGGTTACATGATGACGCAGTAATGAGAATCATTGTCTCAACAAATATACAATGATGACAAAGATATATTGTAACAGTCATCATGATGATGACTTCAATGAATAGCTCATTGACATAATGTAACGACTGTCTCAGTGCATCAATGAAAGCATAGAGATCATAGTGAATGGATCACGTTGATATGAAGTAACAATGAAGATCTCAGTAGTGATGGCTTCAATGGTGTAGCAATGAGTAGGATCTCAGCAGCGAGGGAGAGGAGGATTGATATCTTGGTCTTGAAGAGGCAAAGTGTGTCAAGGGTCATGGTCTTAGTATTCGTCAATGGAATCTCTATAAGAAGAATTTACGCATGGATTTTCCTCTCCAAGAGGGAGAGGTTTTGGCCATGGCAGAAAGCTAAAACATTTGTGTTCTCGTCTCTTTTGTTTTAATAGCAGTTTGATGAAGCTAACATACACATGCTACTAATGAAGTAAACATCAAGCTAAGAAAAATTGTTTAAATGCTTCACAAATTGCTATCATGTAACGAAGAATCATTATAATTATGCTTGCCCTAGATTCTTCAACATGCCGCTAATAGATAAAGCATACCAATCTTGTGAAAGAAATATGCTCTTCACATCCCACATAGAATTCAACAGAGATTGAAGAGATATGAAAATAGTGGCAAATCGTGTAATGGCAAGATACACCAACTCTTTATTGTTGGTGAATCTTCTCATCAAGCTAAGCTCAGATGCATGATTATATATAAATTTTGTTATGCTCTTGGATGATTCAACAATATCTTTCACAAGAGGAATCTTACCTTTATCCTCCAACATCAAGTCAATACAATGAACAACACAAGGTGTCCAAAACAAGTTAGGATACCTCTCCATAAGCAACCTGCCAACTGCAACATAATTTGTAGCGTTATTCGTTATGACTTGGAAAAAATTTTGTGGGCCTACTTCCTAAATGAAGATGTCCAACAACTCACATAATAAATGTGCATCTTTAATGTGTGCAGATGCATCAACATATTTCATAAACATTGTCCCCTTAGGACAACTAACCAAGAAATTAAGAAGGGTCCTACCCTTTTGGTCAGTGCAACAATTTGACATGACTGTGCATCGAGCTTGTTTCCATGATGCCTTAAACTCCTCCAATCTAGCAGTGCAATCAGTGTTTTCATATTGAAAAAAAGGCCCTCTCAACTTTGCAAGGTTAGGGGCTTTGTACCCCAGGCCAATGACAACAACAACAACATCAAACATAGGTTGGTAGAATGGGTTTGTCTTGGCAATGTTGAAAGGAACATCACTCCGTAGAAGACACTTACTGACCAACTTGTCAGCGTCTGCCTTTTCGTTTTCTTAAGTGCCAATTTAATGCTAGGTTGTGCCCCAGGTGTGGTTCTAGGAACCAAAAAAGATGAGAAAGCTGAGGGGTTGGGACATGTGGGTGTGGAAGGTGATGAGCATGAACCACTCTCACTTCCCTCCACCCTTGAGGCCCCTACAAGTTGGCTTTTTAGTGCTGCCTTGGTGCCTTTGCCCTCCTCTTTATCCATCAACAATTTAATGGCTTGCCAGATGATTTTTGGAGATGGATTTGGGCAAAGTTCTATATTTTGCCCTAGAATTTGCCCCAAATGGAATTTTAATCTATTGACACCCCCTAACATATGCTTGCCACACAACTTGCAAGTCAAATACATTCTATTGACCCCCCAGATTTGGGTATAGTATCAGGGTCATCATATTCCCACGTAGGGTCCAAAAGCCTTGGCATTTTGTTTGAAACTTTGACGTTTGAACTTGAATTTGAACCTGAGCACAATATGTTTTTGAAAAAAATTAAAAATTGCCCATCACATAAGAAGCAAACACAAATATAATTGTTGATTTTAAATTTTAAATGCCTCTTCTCACTCACTTGAACACACTCAGATTCACTAAACAAGGGTTTAAATTTTTGGCCTTTGCTTCTTAAAGTTGAAAGTTGAAGTTTTGATTCAATCTAGATTCTAAACAATGTTTTGATTCAAAATTCTAAGCAAAAATAAGATAAAAACAAACTAATAGAATTATAAAAAGATTTAAGAAGCCATTTGTGTAACAAAAACTAAGAGAGAAATTAAAATACATATCTGGCAGCAGCAAATCGGCACCTTGAATCTCCCATGTTGAGCAGTGGACAAATCTCCAAATCCACACCACAAAACTAGCAAACTTGCTCCTCTTGGGCAATGGCAAACACCTCTTCTCTCCACAGGGACGAATGGTAGCAAGAAGAGTGAAAATGAGGGTTTTTTTGGCCTTTTCCCCCACTTATCAGCGCCCTGGGCAGGCTCCTCGACTTTTTGGGTCGACTCCCGAATAAATCGTGACTTCTACGATTTAATCCTGATTTTTTCAACAGTGAAAAAGTTGCCAGAAAGTTGGCAGGTTAAATCGGCCAGCCCAAAAAATCGGAATTTGGAGCATTATTCCTGTTTTTAGGACTCGTATTTGTGTAGATCACATCCTCGATTTCTTTGAAAAAATGACTTGCATTATGTAGGAATAATCATCTCGATGCAAAGGCTTGTAACCTGGACTCTTTACTGCAACATAGCTGCAAATTCTGTCATTGTCCTTGACATGAATCTCTGCATACAACTTTCAACTAATTGTGACAAATTTTTCCTGCATTTACATTTAAATCATCCAAATCTATCACATTGCCAATGCTCCATGTTAACACAAATGTTCAATTTGCTTGCAGGGTATCTTGTCATGGATGGAGGAATCAAAAAATGTGATACAGAAAGTAAGGAAGTAGTCAAAGACCCTAATGAAGAGAAAAATGTGAAAGTGAAAGTACTATTCTTTGCCAGGGCCCGTGATCTAGCTGGTGTTTCCGAGAAGCTTTTGTTCATGGAAGAAGGTTCAACCACTTTGGACTGTATTAAGAATCTTCTAGTGGAACTTCCAAGCCTAAAAGAAATATATGACTGCATGGCAGTGGCCCTAAATGAGATGTACGTGACTGATTCTACTCTTGTGAAAGATGGAGATGAACTTGCTCTTATTCCTCCAATCAGTGGAGGATGATGAACTGGCTAATGTCATTCAGTCATGCATTAGTCATTTCTGAATGTTCTTTCAGCTATTCCAAATGACAGTGCAAGCCGAATCACTAAGGTTCCTTTATAATGTTTATCATACATTTAGTTATGTATAAGAAAGCAGATAAGCGAGAACTTGTATATCTAAATCCACTTATCATATCCTTCTCATTTTTATATAAGCCCTTTTCTGCTGGAAACTGGCTGATGTCATTCGCTCAAGCATTAATCACTGCTGAATGTTCTTTCAGCTATTCCAAGTGACAGTGCAAGGTTTCTTTATATAATGTTTATCGTACATTTAGTTATGTATAATAAACCAGGGAAGCGAAGGATTGAATGCTTGTATATCTAAACCCACTTATCATATCCTTTTTCTCATTTTTATAGAAGCCCATTTCTTCTGGGCTTGTAAATACACCAACGTTACTTCTCTATGTTCTTCCAGCACAAATTTCTAGAATAAAGGGCTCTGATAAAAATACACAAGTTTTTCGGATTAGCATCGTCGCCATTCCATCTCATTAAAACCTGGGCCTGGACCAGAAAGAAACACAAATTTCTTAGCAAAATTAACTCCCACAATGTTTTGCATCCTTCTTCACATATTTGTAAGAAAATATTTATAATTTCTTTGGCAACATTGTTCAGATGTCAATATAGACAAAATGGATTAATGAATGTGTTATAACTTTACTTGAACGTGTTATAACTTTACTTTACACATGGAGTTCTAAAATTTAGATTAATTATGGCCTCACTTGTGTTCATTCGCAAGAATTATTTTATACAAAGGCGTACTTCTTACACTCGCACATCCGTGGGGAATTCTGAGTTTGCATCTACGTTAAGAACCAAACCATATTATACAAGTTCAAACTAAATTTTATTTTTTAATATAAAAACTTTGAATATTAAAAATTAAAAAATTGATATCACATTATTATTAATATTTTGAAAATTTTATATTAAAAAACCATATTGGATAACCCTATGCACGCCTGACTAGCAAGGTGAGAGGTGCATTGTTGTACAACCTATATGACTGCTGCCACGTAAATTTGTAAGTGTAAAACTGTACATTGTGAACTTGCACATTGCAAGGATGTTTTGACAGGTGGTGTACATGAGGTGGCTGCACTTACGCATGAATAATGCAAGGATGTTGGTTATCCTTTCATCTAAGTTCAGGGTTTTGATTGACTTTTTCATTTTCTCATTAATGTATATGCCCAACCTTTTTCATACGTTGATTTGAAGCACATATATTCCATATTAGTCACATCTAAAGGTTTACGCACCTAGTGCTTTCTAGGTGTAACTAAGATGGAAACGTCTTCCCTTGAGGGAGAAATAAACATAAGATCAGAAAGTATCATGTTAAGTTGCTAATATTGGTTGTACTATAATTCAATTCAAAAGAAAGTAATATATTGTATTTAAAGCAAGTGATTATATTAATATATTGGTCCTAGATAATATGGTGGTCGTTGTATCAAGTTTTTAATTTATTTTATTAAAAAAATAAATTAAATTGTACTATTATTGAGAGAAGGTGTATTGTAATTTTATTTATTTATTATATTATTTTTTTTTAAGTTTTGTAAAATTATATTTTTATTATGTTTGATATTTTATCTGGATTGAGGTTTTTTTTTAAGTTTTGTAAAATTATATTTTTATTATGTTTGATATTTTATCTGGATTGAGGTAAAGAATTAAATTGGTGACTTCACATTAAGGAGTGCCTTAATAAAGCACCCGATCACCATTTATTTAAGAGTTCGTGGACAATAATGTTTTACGATTTAAATCAAGTGATTATATTAATATAGGGTTCCTAGATAACATGGTGATCTTTATATCAAGTTTTTAATTTATTTTAATAAATCAAATTTTACTATTATTTGAAGAGTTGTGTAGTACAACAATATTCAAGTACAATGACTAAATGATATCAAATAATGTTCAAATGGTCATCCATGACATGCAGAGCAAGGCCCTATCTAAAAATTATGCTATGAAGGATGCACTTTGCATTTTGGCCATTCATCAACAGAAAGATGTTAGCAATTTTCCTTGCTAATGATTTTTAATTTGGAGCTTCAACTTTTTTGCATGGGATTTTGCATCTTTAAGCCTATAATGTTGAGACATTTTTTATTCTAGTATTTTTTTTTTGGCTATGAAGTCACAAGTGAAAGGTATCCATTCCACCAAAATGATCTAAGAACATATTTGGCTTAGAGCCATTCTTGTAGTTTTAAGATTAAGTCTTTTTTCCTAGCATTTATTTAAGAGAAACTCAAGTAGACTATAACTTAAGCATCTTTGCAAAAACTATAAAGCATTTAAAGAAAAAATATTCATCAAAGTTATTCTATATCACTATTGAATTCTACATTTGATGGGTTGGGTTGTATGAATAAATATGACCATCACATGAATAAATGTTATGAATATGGTTTATATAAATAATATAATTATAAATAAATAACTATAACCGTACTAATAGTTAATTAACCAGTAATTAGTATAGAAGAGGCATGCCTCTAAAAACATGACTGTTTATGAAAGGGAACCTACCTAGATATATAAGTGGGTCCTCATTTGTAACAACCATTATCTCTTGTATTCAAACATTCATATATATATTTATTATCCTATCACAAATATTTATATATTTCATTTTTTCTGAGTATTCTGTTGCATATACAAACTTTGTTTGTAACATTTGGTATTAGAGTGTCAACGAACTTTGTTCGTTACAGTGGTATTAGAGTTGTTTGATCTTCTGGCCGCTCAACCGTTGCAGAAAGCTAGTCTAGTCTGACCTTTGACCATCAACCCTTCGTGAACTTTGTTGTCGCTACAATTGAATGTTTCACTACACAATTGGGAGCTTCTCCATTTTGCAAGTTTTATCATCAGGGCTTCGGTCATTAGAAAAAAAGAAAAAGAAAAGAAAAAGACCTTTGGCCATTAAAAAAAATATTATACATGTGGAATTTTTTTTGAAAAAAGAGTATATAAAAAGAAAAATATATAAAGAAATAGTTAAAAAAAACTACATATATATATATAAACTAAAAATTAAAAGAATATAAAAACACAACAAGCAGTCAACGAGCCACATAGCTCCCCGCTGCCACCACTGACTGAAAATCAACCCTCACCCTACCAACCCTTGCGACCTGTCATCACTACACACGTTGTTCACCCAAACATTTTAGCAGTGGACCGCAACACTCCTAGCCATTGTTCAAAATTGAACCCTTCCTAACCCTTCCTTGGGCCCCTGCCCCTTCCTAGAAGGTCTAAAAAAATTACACTTCGAAAAAAATTTAAAATATCAAAATCACTCATCAATTACAAAGGTTAAATTAAATTTTTATATTTCAAAAAAAGAGAAATATTTTTAATAACTCGTCAATATTTTTTTAAGTTTACGATAATTTTGAGTTTGTACTAGTGCATAAATCACTTTGACTAGTGATAGTTTCATAGAAGAGATCGGTCAAAGTCCAAATGACCTCATACAATTTAATATTTATGTCATGATTTGGGACGTTTCCGTGAGCCCCCCAACTTACGCCAACATGACGCAACTTGCAACAATCAGACATGCAACAATCATGGTACTATTACACCTAGCACAGGGTGACAGAACACATTGAATAACCAGTCAACAACAATGCACGTGCTCTCGCTCCTCCGTGATTATCCTTGAGTGCTCTTTCCCTGCATCCATTTTTTCCATTTTCATTTGAATGGCAACCCATCATCCACAGAAGGAAAGTTATCGTTCGACGATAGACTATAAGGTATTTTTCATTATCCTCCTCATATCTTCGTTAACATTTGGTTTTTCATTCTATGGATTCTTTAATGCAACACTCTTTGAAGTAGTGGCAGCGTTCGTGGTCACAGTGTATCCTGGGCACCATAGAATTCACACCCAAGGAAATCAACATTGTGGCTAGACACCTTGAATGCAACTGCTTGCCATCCTTCCATTCCAGGCATGGGTGGTGGAGTTGTTTTTTACATTGTTAATGGTGCAAATTTTTATTGTCATAATTATATGAATCTACCAACTATGAAAATAATATCTATCTTATATTGAGGGTATTGGACTCCACAACCATAACTCTCTCATTCAAATTCTTGCTTATTTTGCTTCGTTGCTTAAATCCATACATATTTTTTGTCAAAGTACCATTTTTCATGAAGTGTTTGTTCTCCATCATAAAGTTACAGGTTTCCTTGAATGTTACAAAACATAATTCAACAAATCAATGAATAACCTATTAAGAAATCTATACTCAAATCTCATGGCATCTTGCTAAGGTTGAATTTTTTCTATCTCAATCTTGCTAAGGGATTTTTAATTTATGTATTTACTTATTCTATTTATTTATTTATTTAATACGTGTAAATCTTGAAAAATATCTCCTATTGGTCGTCCTAAGAAGGATAACATGCAATTGTCAATTGTTGAATTATTTGGCCTTACACAACATTCTAATCAACCATGTAATATTCAAAATGAAGTTGATGCTCATCTACATGAATATGATGAATCAAATAGTGTAGAGCTTGTTGAAATAGAAAACCCATCAAAGAAACACAAAGTAATATTCAAATCTAAATGGAATACAAGGTTTCCATGGACTTATGTTTTAAAACATTTAATGGTAATGAAATGATAAAATGTTCTTGAAATGTTAAATTTAAAAGTGAGACTCCATTTTCAAAAGAGGGAACTACCACTCTTCAAGTTAGTGGTATAAGGGGCCATGCAAAATCAAAAGCTCAATTTTTTTTACAACTTTTGGAGGGAAAAAACGATGAAAGCAATATTCCAATCACTAAACATGTAGAACTAATGGTAAATGTTGGGAAGGAGAAAATTATATCAATGATTGAAAACATGTATTTTGTTGCTATACATGATTTATTTTTAAAAATGTATAAGTCAATATGTGACTTGAATAGGTGTAAATGCACTCCACGCATGTTTCTAACAAATGAATATTCTGCATAAACAAATACCACACTAAGAAAAGATTTTCTTCAAGTTGCTAAAGAGGTGTATTAGAACAAATTAAAAGAGAGGATTTTACATAGGTCATTTTACTCGATTTTAGTTGACGAAAGCATTGATCAAATTATGGAACACCAATTGATTGTTTATATTACATATTTGAAGAATGGAGGAAGAGGTCAATGTTTAACAAAGTCTATATGTTTATTTCAAATAAAGGATGGAATAACTCAACATATGTATGATCTAGTGAGAACTCTTTTAGCATAAATGGATTTATATTTGATGAAGTTTGTTGGTTTTGGTTTAGATGGTGCATCTTCCATGAGGGGTATTCATGAAGGTTTATCTCTTAAGCTTGGTATGCTCCTCATTTATTAGTTATCCATTGCATAGCTCACAGGGAAGCATTAACAATCAATCAGACTTCATCTCATTTTCCAGAGTTGCAATATATTAACAAATTTGAAACAAAGTTTATTCATGGCTTGGAAAATCAATTAAAGGACCTGGAAAATTGAGAGAGCTAAAGTGTACATTTTAAATCACTAAGTTAGTGGTCCTACAAATTCATCAAATTAGGCGGCTCTATAGAGGAAAGGCCATGGAAAGACTTGTTAAACTCATGCATTATTTGTTAGTATTGGGAGTTAGGGGAGAAAAAATTGTACGAGTTGGCAACAATATTTCAAGTGCAAATTTGCATCCATATACTTGCAGACATGCTCGTTGAATTAAATAAGTTGAATCAAAAGTTCGAAGATGACCGTGTTGATATTACATATATTGACACTACTTTAGATGTTTCTATTAGAAAGCTTCATAAGCAATTTTCGGAAAGCATTTTTGGTGTAGATGCAGTGCATATGTCTTCTTTTTTAGTTAAAGCATAAAGATGAACCCTTGAATTTGCAAATAGCACAGGTATGGCACATTTGCATCCATTGAGGTTCGAAAGTTTTCCAAAGATGAAAATATCAGGCCTACTATATGATTGTATTCTTTTGGGAAAATGTTTTATTGTAAGGTGATTAAATTTTTAGATAGGAGATTCATAGATTTACATGCATTTAATGTGGCTAAGTTTTTCACTTCTCAACATTATTATGAAGAAGTGAATGATATAGACTGTTCAACAAAAACATAGTTGAAATGTTTATGTGAAAAAATTTAACGTTGGGGATTCATCTATTGTGGATACTGCTAGATGTTTGGGTGAAATGCATGGATTTATTTGTGCTATTTGTAAATCATACTATAAAAAGCATATGTATGGCATGAGACCTATGTGGAGATGAACATGAATGGTTTGAATACTTTCCATATTTGATGCAATTATGACAAGCTATTCTTGTTATCCCAACAACTACATCAGTGTGTGAAAGAGGCTTCTGAAAATTAAACAGGATAAAAAATGATGATAGATAAAGACTTTCATTGGAGACACTAGGTATGTTAATTACGTGGCAGCATTGTGTGAACTCGCATGCTCTTGGGAAAATACCGCCCGATGGCCAAAAGCAGTGAAATGGCCCCCCTAAACCAACTCCCTGCGTAAGCGAAAACCATCACTGTTCATTATATTTTTTCCATGCCAATTTCTAACCGCTGCCAGTTAAAATGCTGCAGACCCCCATTTTTACCCTTTTTGCTCAATTTGCTCTGCGAAAGCTTCCAAGCCTTCCTGCGTAAACCCGAGTTTCTGGAACTGAATTGAATCGCCGAGTGCCTTCCGAGTACGCCTCAAACACCCAATTCATCCATCCACAGCATACCTGAAGCCACATTACCCTCTGCGATCGCCATCAAAACTAGTTTGCAATTTGAACCTCAAATTCCAGGTATTTTGATAACAAACTAGATCGACCCTCTCAAATTCAAGAATGTACAATTAATTCAAACATTAGAGTAATTGAATTTAATTAATTTCCCTTGAATTGAGAGTATTTCCCACTGAATACGCAAACCCTTATCCTGCAAACTTCCATTACCCTATCACTGCACCTGATTTTTCAAAACCTCACTACTTCAGCCTCTATAAGCATGATTCCCACATTTATCCTCAAGATGGCTGTCCAAACCTCTCTAGATGTCAGACCTATGTCAACCCCTCACCTGGACATTGACCATTTGGCCCTAGTAGATAGGGATTTCCAAATTAAAGACACTGCTACTCCATGCCACCTTCTGAAAATCCATTGCTTGAGTAAGGATAGGTTTCTAAACCATGTAGATGACATTCACCTTTGGGAATCCAATTTTCCCAAGTATACATTCCCAGAAGTTCACCCATTCCTAGACATTGTACATTTTTGTCATGCCTACTATTTCCCAAGCCAAAGGGCTATTGTGGCACCAAACCATGAGTTACTATTCACCATTACTGCTGAATCCATCAACCAGATGCTACAAATCCAGCCTAGCCCTAATCAGACCCCTTTATTTATTGGGAATCTGTTGGACCTATACATTACATTAGACCCAATCAAAATCAAACAAATTTTCCAGAATTTCATCATTGAGGAACACCATACTCCTACAGACACTCCAACCTATGCTGCCACCATTTTTTCAAAGACTGGCAGGTGCATAATCACCATTTTCTCATGCATCCTAGGATACACATCAGATGAGCATGTGGATGAGGTCATGATGGCCTTCCTGTTCATTTTCACTCCAGGAAAGCCTCTTGCTATTATGTATGATTATGCTCAGTTCATTGCAGACATAATGCATGAAAAATTCACCAAAATGCCCACTGAAAGAGTTTTCAAATACTCTTCAATGTTGTTTTATATGTTTTTGTATTACTAGACAGACAAGTTCCTTGTGAAGATCCAGAAATTGGACACCAATGGAAAGGAGAGATCAGTCATCTACTGGACACCGTTGGTCCAGAAATTTTCCACAACATTCACCTACAAAGACTTCATAGACTCATTTGTGTACCTAGTCATGAACATGCTGACTTTAACTACTCAGCCCAGAATCAGCCAAGACATCAAGAGGGTATTGTAATTGGCCAAGAACAACAAGGTGGGAGATTGGTACTTGTAACAAAACCACATTGAGATCAGAATTTATGGCTGTGATCTAGCCCCATATAAGTTTCCCAAATACCTCCCTATGAGGATATTTTCTCTTGAATACTTCAGACAAATCATCAACTCCAATGAGGTCCACTTCCTAGCTTATTGGAAGAAAGCCCAGTTTAGAGTGAAAAACCAAATGGGCCCATTCATTTGTAACAACAGAGAGGTTGGACCAGAGGCCAACAAGTTAATTCAACAAATGAAATTCAGAAACAGTTTCATCTGGCACTATGAACCTCATGGGGTCATAAACAAACTGAGACTCAAGGTCAAGTTGGGAGCATACATCCACCACCCAAGACTTGACATTGAACAATTTGCTAACCAGCATGAGTGGGCGAGGAACACCTTGATTGATATGGAAAACATAGTTGTGGATGTTTAGAACACACTGATTGATCTAGAAAAGTAATTTGATCACAACTCTTTCCTGCAGGTTCCAAAACAAGGGGATCCAATGAACTTTCCTCCTGTCCTTCAGACCCTAGCCAATGAAGAGAAGAATCCTAAGAGGAACATGGAGGAGGAATCTAGCTCTGCCATGGAGACTACTGATGAACTGTTTGAACCTAGCAAGAGGCCCAAGTTGAATCATATCTTTGAACAGGAGGAAAACATTGCTTCAGAAGAAATAACTAACACTGAGGCAATGGGGCAGGGAAGTAAAGAAATAACTGAAAAAGTTGCATCAGGTGAAACACAACAACCATCAACCTCCAACAAACAGATGATAGAGAGACAATAGAACATGGAGGTTTCTTCCTTGGTCAGGCCAGATGACAAGGAAAATGATATCAAAGACATATTCAAAGAGATAAAGCCGAGGAATGAAAAATTGAAGGAAGAGACATATGTCCAATAACTCAAGCTTACACCGCCAAACCAGACCAAACTGATGATAGCCTTTGACATCAAAGCAGGGAAAATGCATGTATCATTTTTGCAGCCCACTATATAGCAACCAAAGACCTCAGTAGACTACAAGAAGAAAAATTTTGAGGTGTTGGCCAGGGATGTTCATCCATTGATCAGATAGAGTTCCATAAGCAAGCTAGAGAAATGATTTACTCCACCCTCACAGAAAAGGCCATGGATGCTTTTAAGCTGAAAGATTCATTGGATAATGTAACAACCCAATTCAATCTGGAGAAGGCCTCCTAACAGGCCAAAGACACCAGGATAAAATCCTTGGAGGACTCGATCATTGAACTGGGCCATGACCCAAGTGATGTTAAGGCCACAGAGAAATTAATCAAGCAGAAGAATGACGACATAGTGTAGAAAATATGTGATAGGTTAACTTGATAATGCAATATAAATCAAAGCATAATACTATAACCTACTTCTACTATCAATTTGTGGAATCTTAAAGATCGATCTGAACAATATAACCAGAAGAAGAAGAATCAATGGCACAGTACACATGAAAATACTTTTGGGGAAAGTCTCAGATAAAAGCCCCACACTATTGTATTATCATACAAAGTGGAAATACATAGGAATTATACAAAGCCTTAACTATCACAACTAGCCAGGTCTCAGTACAATCCTCATAGATGCTCACAGGAAATCTGGGCTTCTCTCCAACCTTCCTCTTTGCCCTCCAAGCTCCTATTTCCTTGCGCTGTTCCTTGTGGATGATTAGCCTTCAAAAACTACGAAATCCTCAAGGATGAATCCTTGACTGCATTCATGAGTTTTCTCCATGAGAAAACACATGCAACTGATAGTACACTGTCCTTGAACATTAATATCAATTGGGTCTTTCTTAGAATAGACATGCATGAGTTTTTGATGAGGGAATATTCAATTAACTGGAGTAGCACTATTTGAGTGCATTAATGCATCAACTGACTGTTAACTCACTATTAGTTCCTCAAATAGTTTGGAACTAATTTATCTGGACTTAACTCAGTAAATTGAGTTAACTAATTACAACTCAAATATAAATCAATCTTATCTCCTTAATTAAGGGATAACTCTTGCATGACTTCAGAAAGACTTCTAAATTGAATTTCTCCAACTAATTAATTTAAAATAAATTAATTAACTATTTCCAAGTAGTTGTTAAGACTAAATTCTAGTTTAATTCATAATTTAGTTCAAGGACAAATTAAATTGGAATATTCTTGTTGCCATATTTCAACACATAGCAACCCTCAAGAAACAACTTAATCTGCCTCCTTCACAGCACCCACAGACAAAGGAGGCCCTGGAAAGTCAGACCAATCATGAAGAGATGATGGACCTAGTGTCGCAATTGAATGATTAGTTGAAGGAGATGGAGAAAGAACTAGATAGCTTGATGCAGCTCAAACAAGGTAGTCTGGATAATGCTCCTACAACTGTCATTCCAACAGTTACCACTGTTGTACCTTCTACATTGGCAAAATCCTTAGCTCCTACTGCTCTAATGGCCATTGCACTACCGACATCTACACCAACTACATCAGCAAGATGATCACAACAACAGGCTCCACAGGTGATGAAGCAAATAGGCTGGTCAAAGCAATGGAAGAAATGTCCATTCAGACCACTGAGATGAAAAAACTTAAGGAGAAAGTCACCAACCTAGAGAGAGATTGCAGAATTGCCGAGATCATGCATAAAGAAGAACAAAAAAAGGCTAGAAGGATCAATGAAAGAATAAAAATCCTAGAGAAAGAACTAACACTGAGTGAACCTATAGGTAAGGCTAAAGAGCAACTGTGGGCCAATATCATTGACTCTGTGAATGATATTTGGCCATCCATTAAGGTTATTTTTGAACAAATTGATTTAATAAAGCAGGCCATAGAAGCCATTCAGAGAATCAAAGAAGAACTTGGAGATATGCTGGAGGAGGCAACAAGGATCATTCATTTCCTCAACTCCAATAATAAGTATGAGCTGCAAGAACTTGAGATACCTGACAGGATAGGTACAATTTCAGAAGTCAGAAAAGTCCTCACTAAGAGGAATTTGATGTTGAACTTGGAGGATAAGTGTCAAACCATGCAACTGGCCATTGATAGGTTCATGGTTAAGTTCAAACTTTTGAAGGAAAAGGGATTACCTAATCCCTTAGTTATAAATGATAAGTTAATGACACATGAGGATTACAATAAGAAGATCAAGGAAGTGGCCAGAGAACAGGTAATCACTTCATCCATGAAGGGATTACCAACAGGCAAAGTATTGTATCAAACTTTTAAAAATTTGTTTTACCTCCAGCATGAGGTAAAACGCCTATTTATTAATAAGGCAAAATTTTCCAAGTATACAGAGGCAGATGAGATATATGGAAAGATGCTCAATATCCAATTACCAGATGAGGAAAGATGGGAAAAACTGAATGATTTACTATAGTAAAATACATAGTAAAAATTTAAGTGTACAATAAAAAGTAAAAGAGAACAGTAAAAGGGTATTGACACATCAACAAGGTTAAAGTGTATTAGATGAAAGAGTATCGGATGAAAAGTTAAAGTAAAACAGAACATCCAGCGTGAGGACCAAACAACCAACCAGATTAAAGGGCAAAAGATCAAAGAGCAAGGCCAGTAGGACCTAAATAACAGGGACAACAAATAGTAGTTCAATAACTGTCTCTATCTTCTTGCATGAAGATATTTCTTTTTCCTAGATTAGTTCTCAATGCAGTTTGAGATATTTTGTAATTCCTTTTTTTAAATATTTCATAATTCGAAGTATTAAGGTGGATTATTTTACATTTGTAGAGTTATTTTGATCTTAAAACCTAAGGGTGATTGTACCACTTTCAAGTCAACAAACTAGAGCAAGTAATAAAAGCATTTCGCTTAGGATTCTTGAGATGAGATATTTGAAGTGAAGTATCTTATTTTTTTGATTTTTCTACCTTCTTATGCGTTTCATAATCTTAAATGTGTTCTAAATTTGAATGAATTAACTGAGATATCACTCAGAATTTGTTTAAGTACACTCTGTTTTGCACAGTTAGTCATTTACATGTTTTCCTCTGATACCTGGATTTGAGAACCCTTAATTGCTCTCCCATCCTGGTTTCCTTATTTCAATCCTTCCAGAGTCTAGCCTAGGGAACCCTTAATTTCTCCCTAGATTTGATTTGAAACATTTCACCATTTAGCCTTTGAGATCTGCAGTAAGTCATATATCTTTCCTTGTAGAAACTGTTTTTAGAATTGAACCTAGTTTTGTTTGTCTGACATTCAACCCCGTAGCCCAATGGTAAAAGCAAACCTTTGTTCATCTAAGTAAATTGATCCCACCACCCAAATTCAAACCAAAACCCAAGTGCAAACAATAACTAGCCTAAAATCATCTTAACTAAAACAAAGTTAAATTATAAAGGGAGAGCCCTCTCTGAGCATCATGAAGGCTAGGTCGTGATCTCCAAAAGTGGTTTGTGGTTACCTTTGAATTTTCTTCCTTCTTTAACTTTGAAAGAAATATCAAAGTGATAACATTACTAGTGACCATACTGCGTACTTCGATCCTCAGTCTCATAAAACTTGAAGGAAACCTTAAATTCTATCTTAAGCCCCTTAAGGTCATTTTCCGAAGTTAATCTTCAAAAATTTCATAAAAACAGTTAAAAAAGTTAAAATTATGGCTCCTAAGAAGACTCACTATACTGGGGCAAACCCGTATCCAAACCCTGCAACTATAGTTGATGACCCAAACAGAATTCTAAGAAAACCAAAAAATGAAGAAACTCAGGCAAGTAGTAGCCAGTTAGTCAAATAAAACTCACTCTTTGAGGGGTTTTCAAATTTAGATGAAATCCCTTTTGATTTGTCATTTGAACTCTAATTATTTAGAACTAAATCTGAGACTGCCATCCATGAAACAATCTTAGACCCTGAGTTTACTCAACTCATTGAGTAAAAAAGGGTTATCCATCCAGATTTAGATAAATTTATCTTGGATACTTTTGAGAAGTTAGAAGCCTTGACCTCTACATTAATCAACAATATAGATAGTGCTTACCTTCAACAATCTGTTGAACTAGCTGCCCTCACTGTTGCTGCCTCTGAAATTTCTGCACAGTCTTCACTCACTATAAATACACCTTCTTTTACTACCACCTCACCAATAGTATCCACAATCTAGTCACCTAAACCAGTTATTAATCAACCATCCTTATAATCATCTAATTTACATCCATCCAGTTCAATTCCTTCCTCAAGCACCACAACATTACCCCCCCAGTCAAACCAGAATCACAACTATGGCAAACCGATATGCACCTCTAGTTTTACCTGCACAATTCCATGCCATGCCCGTAGATTATCAGAGTAAAATCTTCCTGTTTGATGCTACTGGTCCGTGCACCGCCCAACAACATGTAAACAAGATGTTTGACTTTTTTGAGTTGCATGAGATAGATGAAGCAGATGTCCAAATGAGGTTGTTTGCCCAAACATTAACTGTGGATGTCAAGAAATGGTTCAAAGCCTTTCCTGCCAACCATATTGCATATTTAGCTAATCTTCATAGATTATTCATTGATAGATGGGAGAGAAAGAAAAACCCATTGCAAATACTTTATGAATATGAATACATTAGAAGAGCTCCTAATGAGTTAGTTCAGGACTATTGCACTAGGTTCAATAGTATCTACAATGCAATTCCAGCTAATATTAAGCCTCCACTTAACCTAGCATTAATTAAATTCCCTGATGGTTTTGACACTGACATGTCATACTAGTTAAGGGAAATAAACCTTGAAACACTGGAACAAATGCAAAGAAATGCTGTTAGTGTAGAGGCCAACCTATTAGCTAGGAAAGCCCGAATGAGAAATGAAAAGAGAGTTGTATTTAATGATGAAAATTCAACTTCAGATGGAAAGGTAGATATTTTAGCTAAGAGTTTAGATAGAATAATGGAAAGAATAGAAAACATGGAGAGAAAAAATCAATGGGAGAATCAACAACCACCCCCAATAAGAAACCCCAATTTTAGGAATAATCCTAATGCTGGAAAGAATGCTATACCAGATCAACAGATTAGGTCTCCCTTCCAAGAGAACTATGTTGAGGATTCACAGATCCAAGAAGGAGAGGATGACACCCATATTAACTTACTAGAAACCAAAGATGAAGACACAATTTTTCTTACTCAAGAAGAACATGAGTTATATATGTTGCAACAGTTGCAGTTAGAATCTAGTGAATCCTTTGATTTTAAACAGGGATATGAGTCAGCTATATATGAGGTACACAAACAATATAGCTTAAGAAGTAAAAAGAACAATGACACTCCCATTAAAATATCCATCTAGACCTAGACTAAGATAATAAAAGAAGCTCCAGTTACCAAAGTGTTACAAATCCTCCCTAGGGGAACACCAGAGACTTCTACCCCTAAAATTGTAGATATAACCTCCACTGAAACTCTAATAGAGACAATTACTGAAATCAATCAAAATAAGAGAAATCAAGGCAAAACAATAGAAACACAGACTGAAATGCCTAGTATTGAGAAACAAGATAAGAACACACAAACTGCACATGTTAAGGAAGATCTAAATCAAACAAACAAAGCTCAGCTCCCTTTCAACATCAAAACTGAAATACAAAAATTAAAGATATCAGTTCCCTTGACCGAACTAGTAAAGAGTGAATCCTATAGGTCACAAATAACTGAAACTTTAAACATAGGAGAGGGAGAGGATGTTTTTAACTTGAATGATGATCAACCTGGATTATTGTTTGGCCCTAAGGCCAATGGTATTCATCAGCAAGGGGGAGTTCCTCCTTTCTACATTAGCCTGAATATTCATGAAAAAATATTTTATAATGCTATGTTAGACTCCAGGGCATCCCATAATTTGATGCCGAAGGCAATCATGGAGAGATTGAAACTTGACATTACCAGACCATATAAGGATTTGTTTTCTTTTGACTCTAGCCAAGTTAAATGCCTTGGTTTGATCAAGGACTTATGTGTAACTCTTGTCCAGTGCCCTGCAAAGAGTATTCTAGTGGACATAGTAGTTGCAGACATCCCACCCAAATACGGAATTCTGCTATCTTGCTCATGGGGAGCAAAACTGTAGGGATCCTTGCAGTTAGATATGTCTTATGCCACCGTATCTGTTTTTGGCCACCCAAGAAAACTATATAGAGAGACCTTGATGAAATACCTGGTGATTAGTGATGAAAAACCAAAAAACTTTCCCATATACTCCATGCATTCAGATATGGACTCTTTTATCTTGTACAATGCAGAACATGACAATAAGGAAATCACAGCTAAAGATCTGAAATACAAAACAACTGACAGTGAGAACATGAGTCCCTATGGCATATAGACTTTGATGGATCTCTCAATAGGTTAGGGGTTGGTGCAGGAGTGTGGATCCATAATATGGAGAATAATCATGCTGAAGGACATGCTTTCAGATTGAACTTCAAGTGTACCAATAACATGGCTGATTATGAAGCCATAATTCTAGGGTTACAATTGGTTAGGAAACTTGGAGCCAAAAGAGTTTCCATCATGGGAGACTCAGAGTTGATTATTAAATAGATTAATGGTGAATACTCTATAAACAATCGCAAACTTGGTTGATATAGGGAAACTGTCATAGATTTGATCAAAGACCTCCTGGAAACCGAATTTGCTGCCATTCTTAGAAAACAAAACATGCAGCCGCACAGTCTGGCCACTTTTGCTAGTACCTGTAAATTTTCATTTCAACCTAACCATCAGTACACTGTAGAAGTCAAACATAGGCCTGTTATACCAGACAACCTGAAGTATTGGCGGATTTTCTCCCAGGATACTCAGATTTACGATTTCATGAACAATGAAGGTGAGTTTCAGAATTGTAAGATAGATACAAGCTGTACAATAGACAATAATATAGAAAGTAACATAGATGTAATTTAGATATAGCTAAACCAACTAAAGTTACTGGAGAGAAATATATAGTTTAGAGAATGTAGAGATTGAAGAAATAATGAATGATGATTTAGAAATTCTTAATCTGATTTTTTTTTTTTTTGCCTAAAGGATTAGTCCCTTTAGAAGATTTGTTTGACTCTAATGATGTAGCTAGGAAACCCAAAATGGAACCTTTGAGAGCTGACATAGAAGAGTGTAACATAGGAACTGAGGATAAACCAAAACTAATTAAAATATCGAAATCCTGACCTCTAGAGGAAAAGGTTAAATACATCAATCTATTTAAAGAGTTCCAGGATGTATTTGCCTGGAGTTATGAAGACTTAAAATCTTATGACACCAGCATAATCCAACACAAAATACCTCAAAAAGAAGATCATAAACCTTTCAAACAGAAACTTAGGAGAATAAACCCAGTTCTTATGATGTCTATTGAGAAAGAAGTTAAAAGAATGTTTGATGCCAAAATTATATCCCCCATTAGATACTCAGATTGGATTTCAAACTTAGTCACTACTAGGAAAAATACTGGTGAAATTGGATTTTGTGTAGATTTCAGAAATTTAAGCAAGGTCTCACTAAAAGATAACCATTCTCTACCAAAAATGGACCATATCCTACAAAGGGTAGTAGGCTCATCCAGGATTTCACTGTTAGATGGATTCTTTGGGTATAACCAGATCTTAGTTCAACCAGAGGACCAAGCCAAAACTACATTTACTACTTCTTGGGGTACCTTCATGTATTTGAAGATGCCTTTTGGATTAATGAATGCAGGTGCCACATTTGAAAGAGCTATGGATATATCTTTTGCCAAGGAGATCCATGACTTCCTAGTAGTACACCAAGATGACATCATAGTCTTCTCTAAATATGACAATGAACACCTAGACCACCTGAGAAGAGTATTTATGAAATGAAGAAAATTCGGGATTTCTTTAAATCCCAAAAAGACACTCTTTGGTCTGGAAGAGGGAAAACTATTGGGACATATTATATCTAAAGATGGGATTAGAATAGATCCTACTAGAATAGAGGCCATTTTGACCACTAGCCATTCTGGAAACGTTTAGAGAGTTACAGTCATTTCTAGGCAAGATAAACTTTCTTAGGAGATTCATTTCAAATCTAGCAAAACTGATTATAAAATTAAACAACATGCTAAGAAAGGACTTGACACTTAAATGGAAAGTGGAGGAAAAATAATCCTTTGAAGCCATCAAGGAAGCCTTAACCAAAACTCCAATCTTGATAAGTCCTGATTTTAACAAGGATTTTCTAATTTTTTCTTTTGCTTTAGAACACACCATTGCAACGGTATTGCTGCAAAAGAACAACCAAGGATATGAACAACCAATTACGTTTTTTAGTAAATTCTTAAGAGACGCCACAATCAAATACAATATTATGGAAAAAAAAAGCATTAGCTTTAGCAAAGGCTATCAAAGACTTCAGAGTATACATTTTGTATTCTCACATTATTGCTTATGTTCCAAATTCTGTAGTTAAGGACATTTTGACACAAACTGGGCCTGAAGGGAAAAGAGGCAAATGGATTGCCACAATATTGGAATATGACATAGAGATAATGCCAACTAAGCTTATCAAAGGCCAAGGTTTAGCCAAACTCATGGCCAAATTGAACTGTCAGGCCCTTGATATAAACTTCATTAGTGCCCTTGATGATCAGGAAGAGATGGCAACTCCACCGATCAGTGAACCTTTTACTGATTCACCTTGATATGTAGATATTATATTTGTATTAAAAAATTTACAAGCTCCTCCTGGTTTAACAAGAACTAAAGCTATGTTTTTAAAGATGAAGTCATTAAAGTATTGTATCATAGATAATGCATTGTTTTGGAAAGACAGTAGTGGTATTCTTTTGAATTGTTTACTGAAAAATGAAGCTAATAAAATCATGCAAGAGTTTCATGCAGGGGATTGTGGAGGACACTTGTATTGGAAGACTACAGCTGACAAAATCCTGAGGGCTAGTTTCAACTGGACCACTTTGTTTGCAGATGTTAAGAAACATGTGACCTCTTGTCATTAATGCCAGATATTTGAGGGAAAGAGAAAACTTTTACCCTTGCCTCTTAAGCCAATTTCCACTGAAATACCATTTCAACAATGGGGGTTAGACTTAATTGGAGAAATACACCCAGCCTCCTCAGCTCAACACAAATGGATTTTGAAAGCTACTGATTATTTCACCAAATGGATAGAAGCCATCCCTTCTAGATAAGCCACATACACTGTCATAATCTCATTTCTAGAAAATAATATCCTTTCAAGATTTGGATGCCCCCAGAATCTCATCACTGATAATGCAGCTCCCTTTAAATCCAAAAATATGATAGACTTCTGTAACAAATACCACATCACCCTTGGACACTACACAACCTATTGCCCTCAAGGTAATGGACTTGCAAAATCATCTCATAAAATCCTAGTAAATATCATTAAGAAATTGTTGGAAGATAACAAAAAGACATGGAACAAGAAGTTAGTCAATGCCTTATGGGAATATAGACTGACTACTAAGAAGTCCATTGGAGCATCACCTTATCAACTGGCATATGGGATGGATGATATTTTTCCATCATCTTTAAGAGTACCAGTGATGAAGATCATCCAGGAATTATAGGTGGAACCAAATGATATTTAGAGAAGAAGAAATCAGACCATACACCTACAAAAGAATAAAGAACTATAAGTAAAATCACAGGTTATCTAGGAAAAAATCAAGAAGGTTTTTGATAAAAAGACTAAAACATATGATTTACATAGGAGATAAAGTCCTTTAGTGGGATTCAAGGAGAGAAGACAAAGGAAAGCATGGAAAATTCGATTTGGCAAGCATGGAAAATTTGATTTTTTGTGGCAAGGGCCTTATGTCATTTATGGTTACAGGGGAAACAATGCCTTTCTCTTGAAAGAGGTAGATGGATCATATCTACCAGAAGGACTTGTTAGTGGTAGAATGCCGAAGCATTATTTTTCCACTGACTAATAATAGTTCACTTTACTTTGCATCATTGTACATAACATTGTAGAGTGTAGATTCAATTGGATGGTAATCCTTTGAAGTTGAAGCCAGGAGAGAAGGCCTCGAGCTTTGAAAGATTCACTATCATAACTATCAATAAAGCAGAATCACAGAAGGACAGTTCACAAGGTAACTATAGTCACAATTCAAAGGCTACTGATCTTTAGAGTTCTTGACACTTCACCAGGAAATGCCATCCCCATGTAGAGCCACTGTTAGAGTCCTATAATAATAAGATTCATAATTTTGAATTGACTATGGTTAAGTCTTGTAATATTGTACATACCTTTGCTTTCTACAAATGTTTTCCATATTAAAATTAAAAAATGTGAAGAGGGTATTATCCTAAAATAAATATGAAAGGAAAAAAATAATAAGAAAAGATAAAAAAAATGAAAAATATGAACCCCACACAAAAAAAACAAATCATGAAAGTGTGCAAGTCCAAGTGCCACTACTCTTTACTTTACTGTCTAAAATAATGGTTGTGTGCAGCTTGCCATACATGCCACAACCCATGATAGCCAAACTGTTTAATCTTGACTACTTCATGCTTTAAATTTCCTTTTTATAGTTAGAGAATAAAGATATGGCCAAACTGTTTAATCTTGGAAGATCAGTAGATAGGTGGAGAAATAAAAGGAGCTCATCAGTTTAATCTGAGCCCTTGGAAGATATAAGGTTAGAAGTAGATAGTTTATTTTTCAAAAGAAAAAGGAAAGAAAGGGCCTGCTAGCTTAAGTTCACCCAATAAAGTGAAGAAAAAATGTTAGGGTAAGTAGAAGAAAGATTGCAGAAGTATAAAGTTGATTTAAGCATAAGCACATTTTTCATTCTTAATCATATGTTTCATTGCCCAAGAGTAGTCATGAAAGTGAAAGGATGTTCACAAGATGATTTACCTAACTTCCCCTCATTTCATCTCACCCCCACTACATGATAATTTCCCCTTTACCCCATCATTTCTTATTAAAATACCCTTTTCCCTTCATTTTCACCCTTGCCTCTTGGTTTCACACATTTTCCTACCAAATTACCCTCCAAACTCATTCCCTTACCCAAAAACCCTTTTTCCCTAGTGTGAAATTCTTTCCCTTTTGAAAAAATCATTTCCCCCTTGATTAATTTCCCTAAATACCCCAAAAAAACCCATAAAACCCTTTATCCTAAGTTTTATCCCCTCCCCCGCATTATTAATAAAACCCGCAATTCACCATTTCCCCAACAAAACTTGTTTTACCCACCACCCTAGTGCGGTAAACTAACCCCACTACATAAACCCCAATCATTATATTTTTATCCTGCCATTACTCATAAGTTAATTACAAATCAATTGTAATTAACCCCTGGGCCTCGCTAATTTCCGCCTCGATTTCCCACTGTGCAACTTCATTGTGCCATAGCCGTCAGATTTGTCACCCCCAGACCTGACGGCGCGCATCCATATCGCGTCCATTCACTTCCTGAAGTTTACCCGCCCGAGAGCACGCGATATGATTGGTATTGCTCGGGCCCCTTTTGGCTATGTGGCAGCATTGTGTGAACTCCCGTGCTCTCGGGAAAATACCGCCCAATGGCCAAAAGCGGTGCAATGGCCCCCTAAACTGCCTCACCGCGTAAGCGAAAACCATCACTGTTCATTATGCTTTTTCTGCGCCAATTTCTAACCACTGCCAGTTGAAAGGCCACATGCCCCCATTTTTACCCTTTTTGCTCAATTTTCTCTGCGAAAGCTTCCAAACCTTCCTACACAAACCCGAGTTTCTACAACCGAATTCAACCGCCGAGTGCCTTTCGAGTATGCCCCGAACTCCCAATTCAACCATCCACAGCATACCTGAAGCCACATTACCCTCTCCGGCTGCCATTAAAACCAATTTTCAGTCTAAACCTCAAATTCCAGTTATTTTGATAACAAACCAGAAATGACCCTCTCAAATTCAAGAATGCATAGTTAATTCAAACATTAAAGTAATTGAATTTAATTAATTTCCCTTGAATTATGGTTATTTCCCGCTGAATACTCAAACCCCTATCCTGCAAACTGCCACTACCCTGTCACTGCACCTGAGTTTTCAAAACCTCACTACTTTAGCCTGTAAAAGCCCGATTCCCACATTTATCCTAAAGATGGCTACCCAGACCTCTCTGGATGTCATACCTGTGTCAACCCCTCACTTGGACATTGACCATTTGGCCCTAGAAGACAGGGATTTCCAAATTAAAGACACTGCTACTCCAGGCTACCTTATGAAAATCCACTGTTGGAGTAAGGATAGGTTTCTAAACCATGTAGATGACATTCACCTTTGGGAATCCAATTTGCCCAAGTATACATTCCCAGAAGTTCACCCATTCCCAGACATTGTACACTTTTGTCATGCCTACTATTTCCCAAGCCAAAGGGCTATTGTGGTACCAAGCAATGAGTTACTATTCACCATTACTGCTGAATCCATCAACTAGATGCTACAAATCCAGCCTAGCCCTAATCAGACCCCTCTGTCCATTAGAAATCTGTTGGATCTGTACATCACACTAGACCCAGCAAAAATCAAACAAATTTTCCAGAATTTCATCTTTGAGGAACACCATACTCCTACAGACACTCCACCCTATGCTGCCACCATTTTTTCAGAGACTGGTAGACGCATAATCACCATGCTCTCATGCATCCGAGGATACACATCAGATGAGCATGTGGATGAGGTCATCATGGCCTTCCTGTCCATTTTCACTCCAGGCAAGCCTCCTGCTCTTATGTATGATTATGCTCAGTTCATTGTAGACAGAATGCATGAAAAATTCACCGACTACCCACTGAAAGAGTTTTCAAATACTCTTCAGTGTTGTTTTATATGTTTTTGTATTACTAGACAGACAAGTTCCCTATGAGGATCTAGAAATTAGACACAAAGGGAAAGGAGAGATCAATCATCTACTAGACACCCTTGGTCCAAAGGTTTTCCACAACATTCACATACAAAGACTTCATAGATTCCTTTGTGTACCCAGTCATGAACATGCTAACTTCAATTACTCGGCCCAGAATCAGCTAAGACATTAAGAGGGTACCGCAATTGGCCAAGAACAACAAAGTGGGAGATTGGTACTTGCACCAAAACCACACTGAGATCATAATTTATGGCTGTGAGCTAGCCCCCTTTAAGTTTCCAAAATACCTCCCTATGAGGATATTTTCTCTTGAATACTTTAGAAAAATCATCAACTTTGATGAGGTCCACTTCTAGCTTATAGGAAGAAAACCCAGTTCAAAGTGAAAAACCAAATGGGCCCATTCATTTGCAACAACAGAGAGGCTGGACTAGAGGCTGATAGATTACTCCAAGAAATGAAATTTAGAAATAGTTTCGTCTAGCACTATGGCCATCATGGGGTCATAAACAAACTCAGACTTAGGGTCAAGTTGAGAGCATAAATCCACCACCCAATACCTGACATTGAACAATTTTATAACCAAGATGAGTGGGTGGATAACACCTTGATTGATATGGACAACACAGTTGTGGATGTTGAGAACACACTGATTGATCTAGAAAATAAATTTGATCGCAAATCTTTCCTGTAGGTTCCAGAACAAGGGGAGCCAATGAACATTCCTCCTATCCTTTAGACCCCAACCAATGAAGATAAGAATCCTAGGAGGGATAGGGAGGAGGCATCTAGCTCTTCCATGGAGACTACTGATGAGCTGTTTGAGACAAGCAAGAGGCCCATGTTGAATCCTGTCTTTGAACAGGGGGAGAACATTTCTTCAGAGGAAATAACTGATACTGAGGCAATGGGGTAGAGAAGTAAAGAAATAGCTAAAATAGTTGCATCAGGTGAAACAAAACAACCATCAACCTGCTACACACAGATGATAGAGAGACAACAGAACATGGAGGTTTCTTCCTTGGTCAGGCCAGATGACAAGGAAAAGGATATCAAAGACAGATTCAAAGAGATAAAGATGAGGAATGAAAAATTGAAGGTAGAGACATATGCCCAATACCTCAAGCTTACACCGCCAAACCAGACCAGATTGATGTCAACCTTTGACATCAAAGCAGGGAAAATGCATGTATCATTTTTGCAGCCCACTGTACAACAACCAAAGACCTCAACAGACTAAAAGAAGACAAATTTTGAGGTGTTGGCCAGGGATGTTCATCCCATTGATTAGATAGAGTTCCATAAGCAGGCTGGAGAAATGATTTACTCCACCCTCACAGAAAAGGCCATGGATGCTTTTAAGCTGAAAGATTCATTGGATAATGTGACAATCTAATTCAAGCTGGAGAAGGCCTCCTCACAAGCCAAAGACACCAGGATAAAATCCTTGGAGGACCTGATCATTGAATTGGGCCATGATCCAAGTGATTTTAAGGCCACATATAAATTAATCAAGAAGAAGAATGAGGACATAACAACCCTCAAGAAATAGCTTAAGTTGCCTCCTTCACAACACCCACAAACAAAGGAGGTCCTGGAAAGTTAGACCAATCATGAAGAGATGATGGAGCTAGTCATGCAACTGAATGATCATTTGAAGGAGATGGAGAAAGAACTAGATAGCTTGATGCAACTCAAACAAGCTATTTTGGATAATGCTCTTGCAACTGTCATTCCAACAGTTACCACTATTGTACCTTCTACATTGGCAACATCTTAGCTCCTACTGCTCCAATGGCCATTGCACTACTAACATCTACACCAACTACATTAGCAACATGATCAGCAACAACAGGATCCACAGGTGATGAAGCAAATAGGCTAGTCAAAGCAATGGAAGAAATGTCCATTCAGACCACTGAGATGAACAAACTTAAGGAGAAAGTCACCAGCCTGGAGACAGATTGCAGACTTGGCCAGATCATGCATAAATAAGAACAACAAAAGGCTACAAGGATGAATGAAACAATAAAAAGCCTGGAGAAAGAACTGATACTGAGTGAACCTATAGGTAAGGCTAAAGAGCAACTGTGGGCCAATATCTTTGACTCTGTGAATGATATTTGGCCATCCATTCAGGCTATTTTTTAACAAATTGATTTAAAAAAGCATGCCACAAAATCCATTCAGAGAATCAAAGAAGAACTTGGAGATATGCCAAAGGGGGAAACAAGGATCATTCATTTCCTCAACTCGAAGAATAAGTATGAGCAGCAAGAACTTGAGATACCTGACAGGACAGGTACAATTTTGGAAGTCAGAAATTCCTCACTAAGAGGAATTTGATGTTGAACTTGGAGGATAAGTGTCAGACCATGCAACTGGCCATTGACAGGTTCATGGTTAAGTTCGAACTTTTGAAGGAAAAGGGATTACCTAATCCCTTAGTTATAAATGATAAGTTAATGACACATGAGGATTAAAATAAGAAGATCAGGGAAGTGGCCAAAGAACAGGTAATCATTCCATCCATGAAGGGCTTACCAACAGGCAAAGTATTGTATCAAACTTTTGAAAACTTGTTTTACCTCCAGCATGAGGTAAAACACTTGTTTATTAATAAGCCAACTTTTGCCAAGTATACAAAGGCAGATGAGATATATAGAAAGATGCTCAATATCCAGTTACCAGATGAGGAAAGATAGGAAAAACTGAATGATTTACTGTAGTAAAATACATAGTAAAAATTTAAGTGTACAATAAAAAATAAAAGAACACAGTAAAAGGGAATTGACACATCATCAAGGTTAAAGTGTATTAGATGAAAGAGTATCATATGAAAGGTTAAAGTAAAACAGAATATCCAGTGTGAAGACCAAACAACCAACTATATTAAAGGGAAAAAGATCAAAGAGCAAAGCCAACATAACCTAAATAACAGGGACAACAAGTAGTAGTTCAATAGCTCTCTGTATCTTCTTGCATGAAGATATTTCTTTTTCCTAGATTTGTTCTCAATGCAGTTTGAGATATTTTGTAATTCCTTTTTATAAATACTTCATAATTCGAAGTATTAGGGTGGATTATTTTACATTTGTAGAGTTATTTTGATCTTAAAACCTAAGGGTGATTGTACCACTTTCAAGTCAACAGACTGGAGCAAGTAATATAAGAATTTCGATACAAGATTCATGAGATGAGCTATTTGCAGTGAAGTATATTCTTTTTTTTTTTTATTTTGTTGCCTTCTTATGTGTTTCATAATCTTAAATGTGTTCTAAATTTGAATGAATTAATTGGAGATATCACTCAGAATTTGTTTAAGTACACTCTGTTTTGCACAGTTAGTCATTTACATGTTTTCCTCTGATACCCAGATTTGAGAAACCTTAATTGCTTTCCCATCCTGGTTGAATTCTTTACTTCCTTCCAGAGTGCGGCCTAGGGAACCCTTAATTGCTCCTTGGATCCGATTTGAAACCATTTCACCATTTAGCCTTTGAGATTTGGAGTAACTCATCTATCTTGCCTTGTAGACACTATTTTTAGAATTAAATCCAGTTTTGTTTGTTTGACATTCGACCCCATAGCCCAATGGTAAAAGAAAACCTCTGTTCATCTTAGTAAAGTGATCCCACCACCCAAATTCAAACCAAAACCCAAGTGCAAACAATAACTAGCCTAAAATCATCTTAACTAAAACAAAGTTAAATTATAAAGAGAGAGCCCTCTTTGGGCATCAGGAAGGCTAGGTCCTGATCTCCAAAAGTGGTTTGTGGTTACCTTTGACTTTTCTTCTTTCTTTAACTTTGAAAGAAATATTAGAGTGATAACACCCAGGAAAGGACAACATTTCCATATAGGGAGCACCAACATTACCGAAAGAAGGAAAAGGACCAAGATTCCTGTCAGAGGGGTTTCCTTGGTTGGTGAAATCAGGAACGGTTGCCATTAGTATAAACCTCAATGGAGTCGCCATTTTGTTGTGCATGCAATCCTTTTTGTGGATAGAAATGATCCCTCTAGTCCTATGAGAGGATCTAGCAACAAACTAAGCAAATATGTGTAAAATTTCCTAGTTTGTATCATAAAATACAAAGGAAGATAGATGACCTACCTCACTCTAATTCTAAGACCCATTGATACCGTTATTGATCTTCTTGCTTCGAAGTTCAATCCCCTCTACACCATTGTGGATGAATACCTGCATGGAAGATCAAACATAGACGAAAAAGACATACATAGCATAATTCATTCTAACATAAACTATATGATAGGTCAAGGAGTATCACACTAGATGAGTAATAATAGGCACATTTGTGGAAAGTAAACACATAATGTATTATAAATAGAATGAAAGGGAAGCATACAACCACTCAAGTCTTGATGTTGGAAGCCTCCTTTGGATGAGTTTTCAAGTCCTTGCCAAGACCTTCAAGCACTCCTTTCTCCTTAGCAAAATGGGAAGAATTTAGGCATAATTTTAGCATAGGAAGGAAGCCAAGCAATATCCCACCAACAACCAACCAAAAGTAGATGGTAGGGATTTGATTTATAGGGAAGGAGAGGGATTTGAGGATCCATAAAAGGAGGGAGAGGTTAAACATTTCAAGGGGAATATCCATGAAAGTAGGATCAAGAACCAAGAATGGGAGGTATCGCTCTAATACTCATTCAACTTCAACCAGCTCATCGTTCTCGATACTTCTAGTAGGATAAGCTTCTCCTCCATTTTAGGAAAAACTTCCTGAAGAGGGCCATCGTGGATTTTCCTATAAAAAGGTACACTGCTAGCGCTAGTCACTAGTTAGAAAAAAGGTTACCCATGTGGGTTTGTCTGCTAAAAGAAGTGTTGGGATTGCAAAAACAAGGTTTTGGAGAAGTTCTTCAAAATTTCTTCAAGGCAAGTCTTCTTCTTCCTTTAGGGATGCTTCTAAACATGTTTCACGGTGAATACATTGTTTTTGACAGATTTTTTTCACTTTGCGACACTTGTGACATTGACGACACAAAGTGCGACACTTTGGATATGAGACGGGAAGTGTGACCAAATAATGTATAACACTCATGAAATAAATTGGTCATTCATTTATTTCAACATATTTATGCGTCAATACAGTCACGATACATGAATCTGAGGCAAAAGTATAAAGCAAGAAATCCTTTCCATAATCAGGAGTAAACAATGCTGACACATCAATAATAGATTGTTTAATACGATAAAAAGCATGCTTTTCCGTTTTGTCCCATTTATAGATTGCACCTTTCTTTTTCATATATTTCAATGGTTTAACTATCTGAGCATAGTCAGAGATGAACTTACGCAGAAAATTAATATTCCCTAAGAAAGATTGCATAACCTTCCTGTTTACGAGGAATTGGATTTGAGTTATAGCTTTGTGTTGGAAATAATACTGAGAAGGGGGGGGGGGGTGAATCAGTATTATCAGATAAATAATTTTTCTTTTTCATAATCATATTTATATACACTACTTCTAAGAGGGGAACTAGCGTGTACATGCAACTGTCTTTAAGGCAACTAGCGTTTATGCAGTAAACTTATGATTCAGTTATTTCATCAAATGTTGATCTTTAATCAATGCATTGATACTTCATCAATCATTAAACAGTAACCATGTGTAGTGTAAACATAATAAACCATTACACATAAGTAACACACCTGAACACCAAGATTTAAGGTGGAAACCCAATGTGGGTGGAAACCACCTACTGCTATCGTCTCTGTCTTCTTTTAATAATAAGAAAATATGTTTACAATCTTGCACTGGTGTAGACTTATACCAATACGCAGGCTTCTACCTGCAGAAGGTTACAACCTTCTCTCATTCTCCAGCTTCTATTGGAAGGGAGCTACAACCCCCTATCTCTTGTACTAGCCAATATGTTTACTAGTACGTAGGTGCCAGCCTACAGAAAACTCCACTCTTCCACCAGGGACCATGTTTCATGAATTTTCAGACTGGATGCTCCTGGCACATATCAAGACATATGAAGACCTTGACTCATCAATAACCCATCAAAAATTTAGAAACTCAAACTTCATCAACCAACATGTAGTTGATCTGAAACAATCAGATCACTGTCATCAGAACACTATGCTGAACCCAAAAATCTGTATCAACATTCAGAACCAACTGAAACCTCCAAAATTCATGTGTCAGACTGTATACGCTACTTCAATGAAGAAAACCTGCGTGTATACGCTACTTCCTTCAGCCCAACTTGCACATACCTCTAAAGATTCTGAATCGTAAAATCTCTAAATCACAAACTGTATCAACCAATAGTATACTAAACATATACTGTCAACTTACAAAACTTTACACAGGCATGCAACAAAAAACACTTCTTCTCACTTATAAAATCAATCAAATATTAACCTCCTTATGCATTCAGATTTACATTCAGATCTGAGAAGACTTCATTGAAGGACAACAGTAAAATAGCAGCAACAATAAATCAGAAATACTGATCTGATAGATCAGTAATCTCTGAACATCAAGCCTTTCTTTTGTATATGCTACTTGAAAGAATAGAACTTGCGTGTATATGCTCTTTTTCTGAGATGAACCTGCGTACAAATATGCAAATATTGACTCATAACTTTGCTGCAATTCTAGAATTCAGACAAACTCATATCATGATAGATAACGAATAAAGATGCAAAACATCAGATCTAGCCTCAAACAATATTAGATCATTCAAGAATAAGTCATTTCAGGTCTCATGATCTTGATCCAATATTGAACTCAAGGTGCACATAAATATTTCAGATCTAGTCCCAAACATAACCCTGCAACATAAAATATACTTCAGATAGAAGTATTCCTTAGAATCTTATTCACTTGCCCATCTGACCTTATGATCCTCTCTTCTTTCTATAGTTTTTGGCCTTTCTCAATACCATGGACTGAATCCACTTAGGACCAAGACTTTGGATCAAATACCACAGACTGAATACCTCGGACTAAATACCTAGGGTCAATATCATGGTCCAAAGATACCTTGGATTAAATACCTCAGACAAAAACCATGGTTTTCAACATGTATGCGCTTTGCCTTTTGTGGGAGTGTGTGTGTACGTTATACGCCATTTCTGTTCTGAGTACCTGCATGTATACACTGCTTGGACTAAGTGAACATGTGTGTATCTCTTAAACTGATATTACGTCATCTTCTTCCTTCAACTTATTTATTTTGATCAATAGACCTTAGTTCCATCTTCCTGATTCTCTATACCACTGCCCTATTGCCTTTGAATATTCCTGTTAGCCTCTTATCAAAATTGAGTTGACCTGTAGAGTTTCCATCAAGGACAATACTTGTATCATAATGCCAACACTTTGACCCTTTCCAAATCAACTTGTTGGGTGCAGAGCCTGATCATCTTCCTAATTCATAGGTCTTGTTTCAGTCAGTTGTATACCTCAAGAGGATTGTACACCCCTCCACCGGGGGGGGGGCTTGCCTCCCCCACAGGGGTCCGTGGGCTAGTGGGCCCTTGGCAGGGGTTCGAGGGAAGTGCCCTCGAAGCTAAAAACAAATGAAAAATTGCCTTGTAAAATATTGTTATTTCATAGTCAATTTGGGTCATTCATTAGGCGAATGATCTGACGATAGAGGTTATGTTTAATTTACGATTTTTGTTCCATTGAAGGAAACCCCTCAGTTTATATGAGGGAATTGTATTGCAGATGTGTATCATTATTTTGAGCCAGAGAGAGAGAAGAGGCTGTGTGAGAGAGAAGAGGAAATTACAACGGATCTGTTGTAGGTTGTATCTCTTCATTTTCTTGGATAATATAAAGGGAAATACTGGTTGTTTATTCGTGGACGTAGCCCAAATTGGGTGAACCATGGATATCCGTGTCTCTCTTGTTTTATGCATTTATGTATTTGTGTTTCCAAAATATTGTATGTGTTTCATTTCTCCTTAATTAATTTCTAACACAACTTTGATTATTCATTTGGAAATGATGTGTCCTAAGAGAGTGCCTTCTAACACAAAGAAGATGATTTTCTTGGTATTGAGAGAATTCCCATATCTGAGACATCGCTCAAATATTTGTTTCAGATGACACACATGGTCTGATATTCTTTTAGAGAATATAATAACATCATCCAAATAAACTACCACACTTTGGACACTGAAGCCATATAAAGCAATGTCCATTGCTCTTTGAAATGTAGTGCCAACATTAATAAGCCTGGATGGCATGCGCTTAAAGGTGAAAGTTCCCCACTTGGTTTTGAAAGTGGTTTTGATGTGGTATGGTTCTACTACTAGCACATGATTGTAACCAGAGAAACCATCTAGTAGTGAGAACAACTCAGACCCAGAAATTGTTTGGAGGATCTGTTCCATAGATGACACTATATTATTATGTTTGTTTGATGCCCGGTTGAGATTGAAAAAGTCGACACATAACCTTATCTCATTGGACTTCTTCTTGACAAGGACCAAATTCGAAACCAAAGTAGAATATCTGACCTTAAAAATGATCTGAGTATCTAGAAACTTTCTTAATTCCTTTTGGTTTAGGGGATCTAGCGTTGGATGAAATTTTATTAGATTTTGTTGAAATGGTTTCACCCCTTCTTTAATGGGAATGAAATGCTGGATAATACAAGTATCACATGTCTTCAAATCATCATAAATCCATGCAAACACATCATGGTACTATTTGAAAAGGTTGATAAATGCTTGTAATTCTCATGGAGAACAACATGTACTTAGGTTTACATATTTTGGATCATCTTGAGTTCCCAGGTTGACTTGTTCAAATGATAACTTTGAGATTTGAGCCTTAGTATTAATTGGTCCTCTGAATCGGTTTTGGAGGTCATATAATTTTCCTAGGGACATTACACCTTTAGGAATACTATTTATTTTCATTGCATTGGTTTCTTCTTGTAAAGCCTTGTCGTGCTCATCTTCCTCGATGGGCGCATCTTTGAACACGTCTTCATTAGCCATAAAATGTAGTATTTGTTGTTTGTCATTGAAAATAGAAAAATTAGTTATGTTATTAGGCACAAATGGTTTATATATAATTTATATAGAAAAACCATTTCTCAAATGCGACATTATAGTGGCTGCATTAGCTAATGTATCAGCTGTGGCATTTCTAATTCTCGAAAAAATATAATATTAAAAGCTTTGTTAAGTAATAAGATACCATACCTCATGTTGGTAGTTTTTATAACTTGGTGAAAGAGAGTGGATAATGTTTCGTATCTGACGAGTAACCATTTCTGAGTCACCAATTACCTTAAGCAACTATATGTTTAGGTCGATGCCTTTCTTTAACCCAAGAATGAGTGCTTTGTATTTGATAATGTATTTTGTGCACTCGAACTCCAAATGACATGATATGATGTGCTTATTTTTAAGTGGGTCTATAAGAATGCAACTAGATCCAGAACCATCCTGCATTTTTGAACCATCAAAGTACAAAATCCAAATATTGTAAACTACTAAAATGGTTCCTACACTATTATTACTATGCACATATATGTTACACGATTCATTAGCACCAGTTGGAGTGCAAGGAAGGAGCTCCAACTGTGTATCTAGTGGAATAGATGATGGTTGTGTTAGATAACACTCATGATCAATTTCCAAATATTATGTCAACAGAGTCAATAGGGTAATTATAACCCTCAAGTGGTGTCACAATATATTTCATGTAGGGTTCACTTTCCACCTGAATTTGGTTATTTATGCCCTTATATGGAAGCTATAAGTGTGACCAATCTGTAGCAAAATACCCTTGTAATTTACTAGACCAATCTCTACTTAAGAGTACACCATAGGCTTCAGGGATGTTCAAAATTACAATTCTTATTCATTGGTATATCCGATGGTGAGATAACAAGCATATAATATCATTCTTGAGTTCACCAATGGCCTGTACAAGTGATTTGTCTAGATACATGATTTATACATTAGACTTATCCGATTTAGCATTAATTTTATTAGTAATATATAATCGAATTACATTCAGAGATGCACCTGAATCAACCAAACAATTATGGACATTTTAATCAAATATTTTAAAAGTTAACAAAAATGGGGGGTATATATTGTTATCATTTAAAGTTGAAACATTAACCACAAAGTCGAAGTTCCAAGAGACTTACCAGACACCTTTTAAGAAGTAGAAGCTTTGTCACCTGATGAAGGTTATGAGAAGGCTTAGACAAGCAATTTTCGCTAGCCTACTATCTTTGTGAGCTCAAAGATGGAAATGTTGGCATGATCTCTTTTCAAGTCTTCAACGATGTCATAATGAATAGTTTCATTTTTAGCAGGCATTGTTGAAGTGTCTGGAGATGTAGATTTTTTTGAAACTCCTGCAGTGATAGACTTTTTTTTGATACTAGTGGAAGTGTTCTTAGAACCAGTATCATTTCCAGACTTTTTTGTGCATTCTGAGCAGGATTGGTCGGTGGTGAGATTCTTTTTAACAACTGCTTTTTCAGTTCTTGTCTCATCACTTCCTAGTCAGAAACGACCCCTTTGCTCCTCATACTATAAAATTTGTTTTTGTTTTTTTTTGTTTTTTTGCAGGGGGGGGGGCTTCACTTTGAGGTGCTTCTTCAACACATTTCTTGTCAATATTAGGAATGAAATCAAAGATGTTAACTGAATGTCCAATACTTGTACTTTCCTCAACCATTGCAGGATCACTTGTTTCTTCTGTCTACTCGAATTGCTTGTCTATAAGTCAAGTATCAACAATAAGGGCTATTAGAGCATTTATGTTATAATTCCATTGCGGGAAAGTTTTCTTTGAATTCCATTGATGGTAGACGGAGCAATAGTTATCCATGCATATACTTTCAATATTCAACACAACATTTGAGCTCTGGGAAAATTTAGCCGACTAATTATTGTTATTCCTTCTGAATAAGAAATACTTATGGGGATTTCTACTAGTGAAAGCATCACTTGAATTTCTCTTTAATAATGAGATTTCATTAGTGAGTGACTTTAAAGATTTAGTCAAGATTTCAATATCAACATAATCCTTTTCTTTAGTCTTACTTGAAGAAGGTTGAGAATTCTTTCCAGTCTCCTTGGATTCTTTAGATTCATCATCATCAATAATAACTTTATTGGCACACAAGTATTTATCCACAACAATTGCCTCTGCAAAGTTCAAATCCAGTGTCTCCTTTGTAGCTCTTTTAACTAAAGGATTAATGTTTTTTGGCAAGGTAGTTTTATACTAATCTATAGTCATAGAATCATAAGGTTGTGTGTTTGTGGGGAACTTATTCAATATCCGATTGAAATTTTGATTGAAATCCTTGAATTTCTTCTTTTCTCCCTGTTAAGGTCTGGGTCCCATAATAAGAATGAGTGGTGTTGGCATCTTACTATTTATTTTGGTCAGTTTAGCCCATGAATCACTAGGTGTCATAGTCTAAAAGGTTTTCATGTAAAAAAGTCATTTATCAAATCAGTCTAAGGTTGGGAAGGATTTTTTCTTGGAAAGTGCCCATAAAATGATCTTACATGTGTTTTCATCGTGATGAGCTATGAATCAAATTTCCAATGAGACAAAGATATCTTCAAATGGATTCAACTATCAAAGGTTATGGAAAAAAGAAAATACTTATTCAAAAGCTTGGAAACAAGGAAAAGGACTAAGTGTTGATCCTACATCCCGCATATCGCAGATTTCAAGAGGAGGCATGGAGTTCATAGTGAAACAAAGATCAACGATCACCGATATCACATATAAGCAATTGAAGGTCCAATACACAACGCCACCATAGAGACATATCGACAGAGTCCAATCAACACATCAACAATCGACAATCGGTGAAGTCCATAGCATATCGCAATCAACTATCAATGTTCATAGGTCGCAGGGGAGGAAAGATTTAAAAATTACGATATGTGAGTTACAACACAAATATGTCTTTAGTGTTAAAGCGTCAGGAGGGATGAAGATAGATTAATAAAGGATTTTATTGAAAAACCAGAGAAGGGTGAGGCCCTTTCTCTTTGCTTTATAGGAACACGTGGCAGTGCGTGATTGGTTCCAATATGCCACATGGAATATGAAATCATCATTACGTGGTTGTACGGTGACACATGACATGTAGATACGACACTTTTAGGGGTCATAAGAGGCTAAAAAGGGGTGACACGTGTCACCACTCACCATGTGACACGTGGCGAAGGATCATGTCAAATGGAAATCGACGATCGGAGGATGAAGAATATCGCTGCATTAAGTTAGAAACTCCAATTGAGGGCTTTGATGTGGGGGCTAGCACCATAGTCGCTAAAAGATCAAAGGAACCAAGAGATATTGGTACAAGTCGAGTGACATAAATATATGTGTTTTATGCATTAGAACCAATGGTTGGGCAGACATATGTTAACAAAGGATTTTATATAAGGTTTCACGGAAAAGGTTAAACACAAGTTTTTATGTATTAAAACCTTGGCGCGGGCCCTCCCCTATCCCTTCTCCACGTGGATCATGCCATTCCACGCATCAAAGATCGTAGGAATAATATTGTCGCAACTCCAAAGTTAAAAGTGCCGATTGAAATCTCCGATATGTAAAGTGATGAATTGACTAATAATCGACCCCCTTTTCACCATATCTCGAAAATCTTAAAAGGAAGTATAAGGGGAGCTTGCGTGATAAGCACTTGAGGCATAAGCCTATGTTTAATGCTCACTAGTTTTATGGCTTAAAATGCACCCGATAGTCATGATTTTATAGTCATAGTTTAAAACCCTTTCCATATTCATGATTTTATACTCCGCAATGTTTTTATGGTTTGACTATTTGGAAAGTGACCAAATAAGCTTGAAGGAGGCTGATCAAGTAGAAAAGGGAATGAACCAGGGCATTAGCAAGATTTTTAGCGGGATTTTTGGCACAATGATAGACAGTTCGAGATTTTCCAGAGGACTATGGGAAAATGGGGATAATACTGATTTAATGAGTTAACGTTGTTCCTATATTTGACCTGAATATTGATATTTTGATAAAACACACATTTTTACCCACTTAGTTGGATAAACACAATGTACTTGATTTTATGCTGAAAGGGTATTTAAAGGCTAAATATAAAAGGTAATAAAAATGGATGGAGAAGGTTGAGGGTAAGAAGTGACCCTATATGTAAAATTTTTAATAAAATCTTAGAGCAGACTTTGCTATTAGTTTCAAAGATTCCTGTGGTGTGTGGTTTCAAGTTTGTGTTTTCTTTATGTTAATTTAATTTCCATTCTGAATCTATTGTCTTGAATTCATCCTTAGATGCTTAGGATAATTGTGGATCTCATACATGATAGAATTATTTATTTCTCTGTCATGTTTCTTCTGAATATTTAGTCATTAGTTATGTCGCAAAATTCATAACCATATTCTTTATTACATTTGACTAAATATTTTTGTGTTTCCTTCATTCTTCGCTATACTACAATCGATAATCGACTTGAAATATGTGCGTACCTTACCTCTGTTATTGATATGTATTTGTATGATTATTTTTGTTGTGCTAATAAAAATTATAGATTAAGAAACATGTGCTTGCTTCTTGCTTTTTGTGTTGATGTTTCCTTAGTTGTTGGTGCTTACAAATAGGTAAATTTGTTTAAGTTAAACAATACATTCATGAGAAAAATAGCTTAAAAAATGAATAATGAACAACAAACATGTACAATATATAAAACCATCAAATAGACACATTAACACAATGTTTTGATGAAGGAGTTCACCCCTCCTGGGCTACATCTCCTTGGTCCAGCTTCCATGGCTTGGGCCTCTGTATTAGCACAATGTGGAAAAAATTATGTTTAAAAAGCTCTATGGCTCTTGATACTTGAACCAATGTGTTCATAAGGTCTAAATTAGCTAAGAACACTTCTTTTTGATGTCAATTTGGTCTAAAATTGAGTAAGTTATGGCTCAAACAATTTTTCCTAGAAAACCTTAGCTAAATCTAGAGAGACTCCAGTTAAGTCCTCCAAGTTTGGTGGCGGTTCCAGATTTGGTGGCTCTGCCATAAATTTCGCTAACTTAATCAACGATTTAATTAGGCTTAAACGTGGATTAATGGTGCACTAATCATGCTTCTATTGGCCCTTGGATGTATGGCTGAGGTCGCATGGAGAGGGGGCTAGCCTCGCTGGGCTGGCTCCCTCCTCTCAGCCGTCAGTCAACACTCATGGCATTTAATAAAACTGTGTGCCCTTCTTTCAACTACATTGTCCGTGGCTTAATGTTTTGCATAAGGAAGAGGAGGGGGAGGTCACGGGTTCAAACCCGCCCTCTCCCCATCACATTTTTTAATACAATTTAATACGCCACCGAAACCTTGGTTAAATGTGCCATTTGATATTTGACATGCCATTTGAAATATAACAGACATATGCCTTTGGACTTTGTTAAATGAAATGTGTATTTAATATTGTTATATTATATAATATAATATATATATATATATATATATATATTATTATATATATATATATATATATAATATATATATATATATATATATATATATATATATATATATTATATATATATATATAATTTAAATAAAATAAATTTGAATTCCACCTTATAGGCAAATTAGGCAATTTCCCTTACACACAACCACACTGACGAATCGGGAGGTGAAACTAGTCACAACCTTATTAGGCGAAAATTGAAGAAGATTCCCCTTGCTGATTGGACTTCCATGTCATCATTTTGTCCCATTCTGCATTTTTTTTACTATTTAGGAAAATGAACAACATGCCTTTACTCCTTCATCCGGACTTCGTTTTTGATGAATTGCATCGCGATCGTCTTGATGAGACGAACGTAGCGATATAGTTTTCGAGCAAATATGAGAACTTTGAATTTTGAGCTAAATACTGAGCACCTGATTATTCCTCCCCAATAGAAGCCTCTTGGACGCTAAAAGATACTATTATCTGACAAGTAGATGAAGGTACAACCCCCTCACCTTTCCAAGATCAATCCAATTGGCTTTTGACGAATTTGTTTCCTTAGGCTCATCTATAAGGAAATCAACATTCACTTGCCTTGAGGACCCCATTTTTTTTCACAGATGGCGTCTTGTTGGACTGCTTCACAAATTCTGTAGGAATGCATTCAAAATGAGAAATATGAACGTTCTCTCTTTGTTCAACAACTTGAATCCTCTTTTTTCAAAACTGACACCAACTTGCATCGTCGACTTGGAACCTGTGATTGACATAATACCTGTACTTGTCTTCGCCCCTTTCAAGTTGATCTTGAACTGTTTGTTGCACCATTTTCACTCGTTCATAAAAAATCATGGTTTTTTCCATGTCACCATCAAAAGCAACATCCTTCTTACCAAGACAAATTAACAAAATATAATGCAAATGGATGAAAAATTTCACTACTTGGTTTGCATGACTCATGCCTGACTGTACATCTTGAAAGTTTGAGATTTTCTAAATTTAAATTTCATGTAAAAAATAATGAAGCTTGAATATAACAACTATATAACCAATAGGCCTAAAAGGCATAACAATGAACTTGCTGCTTATACCTCTTTTGTACCTTCGAACCAAGTTAAATTTTTGACAAGTATCCATCCAATGAAAGTGCATGGATCACTGTAACTTAATATTTACAGCATGGAAATCTTTTGAATGAAATAAGATGGTGAAGTTGCTTGTATAAACCTGAAACTCAAATGAAACTTTCAAGTTTGAAAGAGCATAACAAGCCACTCAAACAATCCTTGTTTAGTTTTAAATGTAGTTTTCCAAATGTCTTCTTGAGCTATCCTAACTTGATGATAGCCACTTCGTAAATCTAACTTAGTGAAATCCTTTTCATACCTCAACTGATCAAGAAAATCATCAATTCTTGGGAGTGAATAATGATTCTTTACTGTGATTTTATTGAGTGCACAGAAATCCACACACATGCACCAAGTACCATCCTTTTTTGGCACCAAGACAATGGGCGAACCACATTGCGAAGTAGATGGGCGTATGATACCTTTGCTCAGCAATTTTTGTATTTGCTTTTTGATTTCCAAAATCTCCATAATAGACATGTGATATATGCCAATGTTCGGAAGTGGAACATCTTGTTGCAATTGAATCTCATGCTGAATTCCCCTCTTGGGAGGTAACCCCTTTGGTTCCTGAAACATCTCGCCATGCTTTCTTACCACATCAAACAAATCATATTTCAATTTATCATCACAACCTTCAAAAGATTCATAATCAATATCATTCATTTTCTTGATCATGCGAAGCACACAATTTTTACTTGCATTTACTAGTCTGTTCATCTGCCCTGCATTAAGCAAAGAAATGTTCAGATTTTTGCGATGGGCTCTCAGTATGTACTCCACCCCATTCTTGAGCAATATGTATTTGTTGTCATGGTGATAGAATACTGCTTTTCTATCACACAAATAAGGACTGCCCAAAATGATTCCTGAGATTTCAAATGGAACTACATCTAACTCAAATTCATCAATGAAATTTTTAGTAATGGCGAACTTGAATAAACACTTCCTTGTAACCTGTAAGTTTGCATTGCTTACTATCCAACCCAATGGATATGGCTTGTGATGAGGTATAATTTCAAGGTTTAATTTTTTAGCCAAGTCTCTAAAATCAAGTTTGATTGTGACCCACTATCAAATAATGCATCAATCTTTGTATGATTTGAAATCACTCTAACATGAAACAACTCTATTCTTGACTCTTCATTTGGAGTGTTGTTTTGACTATGTGATGAACTAGTGCTTGCAATTGTTTCTTTTCCTTTTGTAACCATGGATGAAATCTTGGTCTCATCACCTAAATCTGAACCAAGGTCATGTTGTGTGGTAGCTGTCATCTTTTATTTTCCCTTATTGTTTTGTTTCTCAGGCCTTAATTCGGGATGTAGTTTCCAACAATGGGCTTCATCATGCCCCTCTTTGGAACAATGTTTGCATGTGATTTCATCCCCTTCTTTCTTCACACTTTCATTCTTCTTTTGCTTCCATTTTCCACATTTTTCCTTATCCTTACCCTTGAATGGCTTCCTCTTATTACCCTCTTCTTGAATGTTCTTTCCTTTAGATTCAACGTGTGTGTCTTGCACACATACCTCATCTAAATTGTTTGGGTTAAACATAAGGATGGTATGTTTCAAATAGGAATGTAAACACCCAATATATTTCAGCAGTGTATCTTGGAAATTCAAATTCACTTCTAATAACAAAGCCCTTTTTCTAAACTCCTATGTATAATCTTGGAATATTTGGCCTTTAAGCTGCCTAAAATTCTGCCAACTCATAATGGCTTTTTGCATATATGATAAATGATAAAATTATCTTTTAATTACAGAAACAAATTCAACCCAAGTAATGGATATCTTACCATGGATTCTCATTTCCCCTTGAGTCTTTTCTTCCCACCAAACTAGTGCAGCTCCTTCTAGCCTCAATGAAGCCAACTGGATCTTTATGTCATCTTCTTGAAGGTTCTAAATTCTACATTATACCTCCAATTGTCAAATCCAATTGTCTAACTTTTCTGCATTCACCTCTCCATTGTACATGGGAAGTTCGAATTTTATGTCCAATTTCAGTAATGGAGTTTTTGCTTTTGGGGTTTTAGAATGAGTATGGGAAGTTTCAATGGTGGTAGTGGAAGATTATGCTTTGTGAGATGGTCAAGATGATGAGGATGGTGTATATGGAGGTGGATTTCCACCATTCCCTTTGGAATCCTTCTTCTCGTCTTTTTTGTCCTCTGAGCTTCCTTCTCCATGTGGAGCTTTAGAACTCTCTCCAACCATTCTGGTGTTCCTCTCTTCATAGAGGACTTTAACCATCTCACTCAAAGCATAGAAAGCTTTCTTGAATTCTTCCTTTTCTGAAGAGGGACCTTTAGGCTTTCTTTCTCCAGACATAATGGCTATGGATTCAAGCTCAGAAATTTGTACTGATTGTACCTCTTCAATCTCAATTGAAGGCAAAACTTGAGGAGCTTCAAGTCCAACTAGATTTGGAACTTTGGGTGGTGGATATTGTGGCCTTGTGGCTCTCCTTCTTGTAAGCATTACCTCAAGAGTTGAGACCAATAGCTTCACTTTTCCTTTCTGCAACTTTAACCTTGTAAGCATCACAATTTTGCAACCATTAAAACCCTAATTGCACAAACTCAAGCAAGAAAGCAATTCAACCTTGTGCTCTGATACCAAATTGATCTGTATTTGTATGATTAGTTTTGTTGTGCTAATAAAAATTACAAATTAATAAAAATGTGCTTACTTCTTTCTTTTTGTGTTGAGGTTTCCTTAGTTGTTGGTGCCTACAAACATGTAAATTTCCTTAAGTTAAACAAGACGTTCATCAGAAAAATAGCTTAAAAAATGAATAATGAACAACAAACATGTACAATACAATAAACCATCAAAGAGACACATTAAAATAGTATTTTGATGGAGTTCACCCCTCCTAGGCTACATCTCCTTGGTCCAACTTCCATGGCTTGGGCTTCTGTATTAGCTCAATGCATGAAAGGACCCAGTGAAGGAGTGGACAAAGCTACCATTTGAGGCCACTGACGATGCAATCTTCACTGTATTGGAGACATGGCCTCCCGAGTGGTGTCCCCTAGATTTGGCAGAACTGGAGAAAGCGACATCATAGAAAAAGAATGATGATGCTAAGCTGCTTGTCACCTAGCTGGTTGCGAGAAGACGAAATGAAAAAGCAACAACTGAGGTAAGGGAAGTATGCGAAGCGGAGGAAGAAGCCGCAGAGAAAAAGAAGGCTACATAAGCAACAATAGTAGCATAGATAGCAGAGGCAACAATGGTACAGGTAGAGGAGGGCCAAGAAACATCCTTAGGGCAGGAGGCAGAGGACACAGAAATAACAGAAGGGAGTGTGAACCTAAGGATCGTGTCCACACAGCTCAAACTGCCGCGCATCACAAAGAGATTGGGTCCAAGGAAGAAGGTTAAGGCTTCAAAGCTGGCCATTGACCCAATCACCTTAACCGAAGGTGATCTCCATGACATTGGCGAGACGGTTCACAATGTCACTAGTGAAGCACTTCAAGGATTTATGATAGAGCACTAGATTATGTTGGGCGCCCTCAGGGCGTAGCCGCAAGAGTTATAGGTGTGGCCTCCTCAGGAAGGTACCTTGTCTACCCACGTCGTAGCGGGGACTTCAATAGCAGAACATATGTTGCATGCAAGGATGGAAAACAATAGTGTTGCCAGAGGGAGCTCTAGTGTCGCCAAATGCGATGGATCACATGTTGCTTAACATGATGAAAGACATTGGCCTTAACCTAACTGCCCTTCCCCGGGAAACGCTATATCAGTTACAGGACGGGATAATGGAAGAGTTGTAGGCTAGGGAGAGCTACGCGATCCAGGTTCTCAGTGAGCATAAAATTAACATAGAACAACTCAGCTTGCAGCGTGATGAGTTGGTGTCGTAGAATCAACAGTTGGTGAATACAGTAGATGACACTTGCCGACGCGTCCTGGAGCTAGCCATTACAGCAGATCTACTAGTAGAAGTGCGGATCCACAGTTTGGCTAGTGGAGTCTGCGACGCGAGAGAAGAGACAACAAGGGTGCAGCTAGAGTTGAATCTCCAGATTGCCGAGCTGCGGTTGAAGGCACAAACTTCCACTCCCCCGGAAATCAAAGAACAACGCGCCAGTGCTATTGCAGCAGGGTTGGAAGAGATTGGAGGTGCAGTGTGCGACTATACCAACATGTTGGAATAGGTGCTTGAGGTCCTCACAACATTGCAGGAGGACCCCAAGATATAGCAGCTGGAGACAGAGGCATGTGGACTTCAGCAAAAATATGACAACATCAAAGGGATTGTGCAAACAATAGTCCTTACTCAATGGATTGCAAGGATGCAACAAGACAAGGTGTTAAAGGAGTAGGTGGATGCGGCGCGCCACAAGGAAGCAGTCCTCAAAGTGCGTGTCCAGCCTTGGATTGACGAAGCCTTCACAATCACAACAAATATTGAAAGAAAGCTCGCACAGATTCAGGGGATGCATGCACAAATACAGGGAAGCATGCCAGAAATAGAGGTCTCAGAAGAGAGAATGTAGCAGGTTCAACAAGCAGCAACTCAATGCACTGCAGACATCAAGACTGTTCAGGAGCAGTTGGAGGGACTTCGCGCCAAGATCGCCGCACCGACAGAGTGACTCGAGAGTGAGTCACGATGTTTGTGTTGGGGGATTGTTGGCCATGGAATCCCCCCGCAACATGTTTTGGGGCTCAAAGCCCAAGTTTTGAGTAATACTATTGTAAAGCCCCACGAATTGTGGGCACGGAGCACGAATTGTATGTTAGAGTCATAGGGCTGTCCACCCTAAGTTTTGAATGTAGTGTTAGCCTACCCATGGTCCGCGGACCATGGGATTGTATAAATAGAGCGAGGATTTAAGTTGTAAACTAAGGAATGAATCAATGGAATATGATGAATAGAATAAGATAGCGAGCATAGAGCAAGAGTCTAAGTATCTTGGGTTGTAGTAGTAGGAAGAGGCTTTGCAGCTGAGTGCGCAGAGGCCTAGTAGAGTCTGCAGACCCCTGCAACTGAGTGCACAGGGTGGAGTTGAGTCTGTAACCAGGGAAGAAGAATAATAAAGAGAAGTTTTATCTGAATTCCGTGTATCTTTTCTTGTGTTATTACCTGTTTTATATCATTTGCAATTATACTGTTTATTTACTGCACGCAATTGTATGAATGGTGAACATTGTTAAGTATAACTGAAAGCGTACATATAAGCTAATTTAATCAACTAATATCAGGTTACTATTAAGGATTTGGGTAATAACACTTTTCGGCCCCTGAGTAGGGCTGCACGAAGGCAACATCCCAGGCTATGAGGTACGGGTAAGCGCGCGTAGCGATGTGAGTGCAGGGTCAAACCGCGGACCACTTGAAACCATCAGACATCCCCAGGGTGCGGAAACCTAGTTCTAGCACCCTCCCATACAACTTCAGGTGAGACCTCAGCCCACGCTTCGCGGACTGTTGCGGAAAGGGCTAGTAGTACCAGAATTTGTTTTGCTAAATCACCTCTGAAACTGGGTCAGGCCCCAACAAGCAAACAAAAGCTGCATGGCTTTTGATACCTACACCAATTTGTTCAGAAGGTCCAAATTAGCTAAGAACACTTCTTTTTGATGTCAATTTGGTCGTAAGTTGAGTAAGTTATGGCTCAAATAGTTTTTCCTAGAAAACGTCCGCTAAATCTGGAGAGACTCCAGTTAAGTCCGCCAAGTTTGGTGGCGGTTCCGGATCTGGTGGCTCCACGATAAATTCTGCTAACTTAATCAACAATTTAATTAGGCTTAAACATGGATTAATGGCACACTAATCACGCTTTTGTTGGCCATTGAACGCATGGCTGAGGTTGCATGGAGAGGGGGCTAGCCCCGCGGGCTGGCTCCCTCCTCTCCACTGTCAGTCAACACTCATGGCATTTAATAACACTGCTCACCCTCCTTTCAACTGTGTTGTCCATGGCTTAACGATTATGCATAAGTAATAGGAGGGGGAGGTCATGGGTCCAAAGCTGCCCTCCCCCCATCACATTTTTATTACCATTTAATACACCACTGAAACGTTGGTTAAATTCGCCATTTGATATTTGACATGCCATTTGAAATATAACAGATATATGCCTTAAAAATTTGTTTTTTTTTTTGTAGGTAAGCACCCACGGGGATTTAAGCTAGTGACCTATCACAAGGAATGCCTTAACAATGCACCCATTCACTGTCAATCCAAAGCTCTGCGAGCATGCCTTCGGACTTTGTTAAATTAAATGTGGATTTAATATTGTTATTATATTGATATAATAATAAGATATGTATATGCATAATATATAATAATATTTAAATAAAAACAAATTCGAATTCCACCTTAGAGGTCAATTAGGAAATTTTCCCTTGCACATAACCACACTGGCGAATCCGGAGTTGACACGTGTCACAGCCCCATTGGGGGAAAATTGAAGAAGATTCCCCTTGCTGAATGGACTGCCATGTCATCATTCTGTCCCATTCTGCAATTTTTTTAGTAGTTTAGGAAAATGAACAACATGCATTTTCTCCTTCATTCTTACTCTGTTTTCAATGAAAAGAATTGCGTTGCGATCATATTGATGAGATGGATGCAACCATATAGTTTTTGAGCCCCTCTGAGAACTTTGAATTTTGAGCTAAATAATGAGCACCTGATCAGTTATCTAGATGGCTCATGCATGCCCCATGATGTTCTATAATATTTTAATTTAGTGGCTCTCACTCCCAAAAATTTTCATTCAACTTTATATCAACACTTTCCGAATTTAATAATGAGTCTAAAATCCATATACTATCAGTCATTGATTGAAAGTTGATCCAGCGAGAGAGCCCTCTCCAAGGTTAGGGGGACTAGACCTTTACCTACAAGTATTTTATGGTTACTTTTGGGATCTCTTTCGTCAGCCTTAAGGGATTTATGGAGTGCTAACTGTTGGGTAGTGTTATATTCTTTCCACGACTATCTTACCTAGTTAACTAGGGGGTTAGAGGGGGGGCGGAGGCCCCCCTTTGTTGTGTTGATTGTGCAACGGGGGGGTCATAGGGGGTTTTATGGGGGCGGTTAGCCCCCCTCTACGGGCCGGGGCAACGCCCCAGGGAAAATTTTTTGGGACCCTATATTAGGTGGGCAAGCCTAGCTATGGTTTTGTGCATGGTTTTCGGTCCATAGTTTTGGATGCTTCAGCATATATA
>APFE031294854.1:118232-206216 GCA_000404065.3 Pinus taeda
TATTGTAACATTGAAAGGAACATAATAAAAAATCAATTTGGTAGCCCCGGTTATGGGATCCAGGGGAAAGTCTCTGTGTATATTTATTTTATGTGTTATGCTCTCGCTATTGTTTATTTTCTGTGTTTTAGAATTCATATGCAGGTAATTTTTGTATGAGTTTAAAACCTACATTTGGTATCAGAGATGTTTTGGCTTCAAGGGGATGCCTTTGTTTCTGAGGGGTTTCTTTCAGGCCTGTGGTAGACCCTGTTCAGTGGAAGATTTGCGAGATTGATCTTGGTGGTGAAAGAAGATGGCGAGCAGTGGAAAGATAAAGATCGAGAAATTTAATGGTAAGAGTTTTGAGTTGTGGAAACTCAATATGGAGGATTTGTTGGTGGATAAAGATCAATGGATCATGATATATTCGGGTAATAAACCAACGTAAGTGTTCGACGAAGAATGGAAGAATTTGGATCGAAAGGCAAAGAGCACAATACGATTGTGTGTCTCAGATTTAGTATTGTTGAATGTATCAGGGGAAGCTATGGCGAAGGATTTGTGATACAAGTTAGGGACTTTGTACCAATCTAAGTCACTGGTGAATAAACTGTTTCTACGGAAAAAGTTGTATAACTTGAGGTTGAAAGATGGGGACTCAGTGACAGAGCATATGAACACATTTAATACTATGGTAAGTCAATTATTATCTGTTGATATTAAAATTTTAGATGAAGATAAGTGCATTGGTTTGTTGTGTTCTCTACCAGATTCGTGGGATAGTCTGGTTATTGCAATAGGTAGTAATATGGAGAGCCATAATGGTGATGCCTTGTCTGTATGAGGAAGGTCCCAGAATAGAAACAAAAATAAGTCATCTAGTGAGAGATATAAATCTAGAGGGAGATATAAATCTCCAGGAAAACTTGTAAAGATGTGCTGGAAATGCGGAAAGGAAGGGCACTAAAAAAGGGACTGTAAATATAAAGGTCCTGAAGAAGGAAAGGGATCTAATGGTGCTCCTTCTGCAGAGGAGAAAACCACCTCAAATGAAGGTGGGGATGTGTATTTGGCTTCTTCAAGTACACATGTAGATCATGAGGCATGGTTGATTGACTCAGGTGCATCCTTTCACTTCACTCCCCATAGAGAGTGGTTCTGTGAGTATGAGAAATATGATGGTGGTTATGTCTTCTTGGGGGATGACAAGAAGGCTAGAATATTTGGTTGTGGAAAATTCAAGTTGAAGTTGCAAGGTGGAAGGATCAGAACACTTCCGGGTGTTCTGCATATTCCTGTATTGGCCAGAAATATGATTTCTGTAAGCAAGCTGGATGATGTAGGTGTAAAAACAATGTTTGAGAAGGATACCTACAAGATGGTTGGGGGAGCACTGGTATTGATGTGGGGAGTTCAGATTAGAACTCTGTACAAGATGCAAGGTAGCACTATTGTTGATGGGTGCAACAGTTCTGTGGTTCCTGAAAATGGAGCAGAAAATCTAGTGGTCTCTGAAGAAAAGACCATGCTATGGCATCAAAGGCTTGGACATATGGGAGAGAAGGGCATTCAAATACTTCATGGTAAAGGTATTGTAGAAGGTATGACTAAAAGCTCTCTGGATTTTGATTTCTGTGAAAATTGTGTATATGGGAAGCAGAATCGGGTAAGTTTCCCCTTTGGTGGTAAGAGGGCAGAACATATATTAGAGCTTGTGCACAATGATGTGTTTGGACCTGTGAAGGTTCCATCACTGGGTAAGTCTATGTACTATGTATCATTTATAGATGAATTCTCAAGGAATACATGGATATATTTCCTTAAGAAGAAATTCGAAGTCTTTGACAGGTTTAAAGAATTTAAGGCTCTGGTGGAAAACCAGACAGAGAAGAAGATAAAGGTGCTAAGGACAGATAATGGTGGAGAGTTTTGCAAGAAGGAATTTGAAGAATGCTGTAAGAAGTATGGTATAGCACGGTAGAAGACTACTCCATACACACTCGAGAAAAATGGAGTTGCAGAAAGAATGAACAGGATGTTGATGGAAAGGGCAAGAAGCATGCTCAGTGGTGCTGGGTTAGGACAGGAATTCTGGGAAGAGGCGGTGGAGACTGCATGTTACTTGGTCAATAGATCACCTTCATTAGCGTTGGAGGATAAGACTCCACAAGAGGTATGGACTAGTAAGAAACCCTCTCTTTCACATTTGAGGGTATTTGGATGTGATGCATATGTACATGTTCTAAAGGAGAAAAGAACAAAGTTGGATAGTAAATCTAAAAAGTGCATCTTTATTGGGTATAAGGAGGGTTTAAAGGGTTATAAAATTTGGAACCCAGTAACAAGGAAGGTTGTGTACAAATAAGATGTGGTGTTCAGAGAGGTGAAATATGTTATTAAACATGAAGTCCAACCAAAGGAACTCAAGAAGATACAGTTTTAGCTAAAGGAGGAAGAATCAGACTCTACAACAGAAGAGGAATCAGAAGATGAAGAGCCACAAACTCTGGGTGTGAGAAGCTCAGTTCGAGAAAGAACGCAGCCATAAAGGTGTAGTCCATCTCCTTTCTGTTCAAATTTTTCTTTATCTATAACTGATGATGATCCCATAACTATGAAGGAAGCAATAGATTCATAGGATGGAAAACTCTAGTGATCCAGGATGTTTTTGCTTATAGATGTATAGAAAAGAATCACATGCAAAATTGCATCTTAACACAAAAAATGTGCACATAAGAAAAGAAGAAGTAAACACATAAAAGGCACAAAAGAAGACACCAAGGCTTGATAACAGAGTTCATCCAATTCGGACTACGTCTCTTGGCCCAGCTCAACAATGGGGAGGTCTTTCTTATTAAATGGCATGAAAGAAAAGAGAATTACAATCATCAACTATCCACAAAGAGGCTTATACCTCCAATATGCAAGATGTCCTATGAAATGAATGCCCGATGATGGAGAGGTAAGCAACACCAAAGCATGCCTCAACAATGAAAAGGGATGGAGTCATGTAAGCTGTCTAAAACAGACGAAAATGCTTTCTCGGCCTCCTGCCAACAAAACAACGTGTTGTAACCAGAAAAATGCCTCCTCCCCATGCTCTTTCCATCAATCGTGTTTTATAATGGGTTCTTTGGACAGAATCCCATGCAAATCAGATCTTGTTTCGTTCATTATAGAGGTCAGTAGCAATGAATGATCGATAGGCACAACTGCCTCTTTAAATGGCCTTCTATCGTTGAAACTATAAAACTTCAAAAATCCTGAAAAACATTGAAAATCAGCCCCAAAACCAATTACCCGGACTTCAAAAATCATTAAATTGGGCTTATTTTCGATATCGGGTCCGCCTTGGGGTTGCAAATCGGCATATTGAGGGATGTCCAGTCCTGGTTATCAGGAATGACCGACTACTGATCGTGGATCACATCGGCATCCCACACATATATCACCCCGGGTGTCCAATAATGGTTCTGCCGATCCGATTAATCACCGATGGCACCCTGCCACTGCTGATATACATATATGTAAGACCTCTGATCCGCCGATCCGATCTGATCGGAGATTGGCGATCAGGGGTTCCACTACTCCTTGCTTAAGTCCGCCTCTATGCGACCTCCAATTTTGATTTGGCCTTAAAGGCTTAAGACCCATTTTCAAAGGAAAATCCTCATTTTCTTAAGGATCAAAGAATCCTTCTTTATGCGATAACTTCATCATCCTGACTCGGATTAAAGTACCGTTTGCACCATTGGAATCAGGAAGGCGAGATCTCCACTCTAGTCCTGAGTTGACTTCATTCTACTCACTTTGATTTCTAAGTTTTTCCATGCCATCGTATCCGAAGATCCACTTGGATCATCTGGAAAGAGGCCATGGTTGATGAAATGGAATCTTTGCACAAAAAATGAGGCTTGGGATCTGGTGGAGTTGCTGGCTAGAAGGAAAACCATTGGCAGCAAATGTGTGTTCAAGAAGAAGATAAATGCAGAAGGAAAGGTGGAGAAATACATTGCTCGGTTGATATCAAAAGGTTATTCCCAGGTGCGGGGAATTGATTTTGGTGATATTATTTCTCCTGTTGCCAAGGTAGCTTCTATTAGATTAATTTTATCTGTTGCTGCTGCTTTTGATTTTGAGGTAGAATAGACGGATGTGAAGACATCATTTCTTCATGGGGATCTGTAAGAGGAGATCTACATGAAGCAACCTGAAGGATTTGTGGTGAAGGGTAAGAAAGAATTTGTATGCAAGTTAAAAAAGTCTCTGTATGGGTTAAAAAAGTCACCAAGGATGTGGTATAAAAAATTTGATACATTTATACGGGGACTTGGCTTCACCAAAAGCAAAGCAGACCACTGTGTGTATTTTAAGTTAATTGGTGACCGTGTTATTTATCTGGTCTTATATGTGGATGATATGTTGTTGGTTGGAAATGACAAAGAAATTATCCAGGATTTAAAGACCCAATTTTCCTCCAAATTTGACATGAAAGATCTTGGTGTTGAAAAGTATATTTTGGGCATGGAAATTAAAAGAGATTAGGCAAAGAGGAAGCTCTGGTTAAACCAGAGGAAGTATGTCAAGATAATACTACAAAGGTTTAATATGCAGGATAGTAAATCGATGAAGGTTCCTATTCTTGTAGGTGTAAAGTTATCTGCTGAACAGTGTCCCAAGGCACAAGAAGAGGAAGAGGACATGTCCCGTGTTCCATATGCAAGTGCAGTCGGTAGCTTGATGTATGCGATGGTCTGTACTATACTAGAGATTGCACATGTAGTGGGAGTATTGAGTAGGTTTATGTCAAAACTAGGGAAGGAGCATTGAACAATAGTGAATTGGGTTTTCAGGTATTTGCGAGGCACTAGTGATTATGGTTTGTGTTACCAAGGAAGATTAGGATTGGACAAAGTTTTGGATATTCGTTGTTTTTTTGATGTAAACTGGGTTGGAGATATGGATAGGAGAATATCTACAAGTGGGTATGTGTTTAACCTGGAGGTGTAGTTAGTTGGATGAGTAAGAAACAATCTATTATGGCATTATCAACTACAGAGGTAGAATACATGGCAGCCACTCATGCAAGTAAGGAAGCAATTTGGTTGCAGAGATTATGTTCAAGTATGGGGTTAGTACAGGGAGCTATACAAATAGACTGTGATAGCCAAAGTGCAATTTTCTTGGCAAAGAAACCTGCTTATCATTCAAAGACAAAGCACATTGATGTTTAGTATCACTTTGTGAGGGATATGATAGAAGACAAAAAGGTGTTGCTGGTAAAGGTGGACACTTTGAAGAATACTGCAGATGCATTAACAAAATCTGTGAGCTTTGAGAAATTATCTTGGTGTAGAGAAAAAATGGGCGTTGCAGGACTGGATAAATGACTAAGCTCTCCTGTGGGAGAATGTTGGGTTGTGTTATATTCTTTCCATGACTAGCTTGCCTAGTTAACTAGGGGGTTAGAGGGGGGGCAGAGCTCCCCCTTAGCCCCCCCTTAGTTGTGTAGTGGTGGGGCCACAACGGGTTTGAGGGGGGCAGTTAGCTGCCCTCTATGGGGTCCGGGGTAGCGCCTCGGGGAGATTTTTTTGGGACCCTATATTAGGTGGGCGAATTTACCTATGGTTTTGTGCATGGTTTTCGCACATGGTTTTGGGTGCGATGGTTTTCAGTCCATGGTATTGGATGCTTTGGCATGTATATATATATGTATTATAACATTGAAAGGAACATAATGAAAAATCAATTTGGTAATCTTGGTTTTGGGATCTAGGGGAAAATCTCTGTGTATATTTGTTTTATGTGTTATGCTCTCGCTATTGTTTGTTCTCCGTGTTTTAGAATTCATATGTAGGTAATTCCTGTATGGGGTTAATACCTACACTAACACCCCCATATTAATATTTCTAAGCTCTTTTAATAACACAATGAGAGTCTTATCATCGACAAATTTCTACAAAAACAATTTCTTTAACTTCCTCCAACCATGGATTAATTAACAAGAAGACTATGATGCCATGTTGTTTCTCTACCTTCTAAAGTGAAAGGAAAAAGCCTACAAGAAACATCATCATATCGTACCTCTAGAATTCGTATATGCATGTAGAAATCATTAATATGATCCTCTGCCTTAGTATTTTTGTTAGGGTCAAATTTAGATAACAAATTCTCCGGATGTCTAGGTATTGTATGAAGGTTATCTAGAAGAGAAAGTGGACCTTGGGCCATCTAATCCAGGTCTTGGTCAACCATGTCTTTGTCTCCTTGTTCCTTCTCCTCTTATGAATCTGATGAGATTTCTCCTTCACTACTCAAGCCTTTGTTAAACTCAAAATCAACTGTCAGTTGTTCTCTGTGAGAAAGAACACGATCTTCCTCATACTATTCATGAATAGGTGGAGGAAACTCTTGCTCAACTGTGTCTTCTAAAGAATCTTCTAATTCCTCAAGAGTGGAAAATGCAAAACCTTCCATTGACGTAATCAATACACTAGTACAAGTTGTTTCTTTCTTCTTGGGATGATGGGTAAGATTATGAGAAACATGGAGTAAACCGATAGCTTTTGCGAACCAATGGGTAATAGGCCGAATTGTCAGAGTTGCTCATAAGTAACCTCATAGAGTAACTCCAGACTAGGTTGAGAAGACCCTCTTACCTTAGGAATAGTCGTTGACATATCACTCAGGATGTTACTACCTTGTCCACAAGATGAATGATTGGGAATTGATGAGTTATCATCCATAAAAAAACTGGTTTCCCTCCTTCTAGCGCCAGAATATTGATGGTGTTGGATCCCACCAACATACAGGGGATCTTCTCGATATAAGGTCCCAATTATACCTCACACCATTTGGTGTAGGAGTCCCATCCAAAAATATGGCCCAACTGGAATTAACTTAGAGATTTTCCTTGGCTTAAATAGTCAACATGAGCAAGTAGTGCACATGTGCTTTTGAATGAGAAAGAGAGTGTGCCTTGTGGAATGTTCAATTGTAGATGTATCAAGTTTCTTTCACTGCAAGGAATAAAAAAGAGCCTCTAAAAGAGAATTAATAGTACTAATCTAGTGGAGATGCACACACACAAACAAAGAAGAATCGTTAAACATCAAGTGAAATAGTTCACAAAGATGCTATAATCATTAAAATCATAACAACACATCTTCAACAAGTTGAGCACCAAAGTCACCAAAATAGTTCAATTAATTTAGTACATGTGAAAGCCAACATAAAACAAAAACATTAGAATAATAGTCTCAAAACATACATGATCCATGCATGAAAACGTGTTGGCTGAATGACTTCAAGTATTAAGCAAAAGTTCTAAGATACATGAGTACAATGAACATCACTAGCTCCAATAATGGAGCGTTAGAGCGACTACTTGCTCCATAAAACTTACTATCTCTATCTTTCTAATGCCTTATGGGAGAAGCCAAGGTGAAAATTTTTCTTGAGTAATGAGGCTCCTTTTATAACTTGAGGCATGACCTTTCATCTCCTCATGACTCTTGAGTTTCTCATGTGACTTTTCAACTTATAATGACCTTTGGAATTCTATATAACTCTTGGACTTCTAAATGACTTTTGGAATTGCATGATATTTTGGACTATTACATATGGATATTTTGTCCATACATGACTCTTGGACTTCCACTTCTTTGTCTTTACAATAATTACATCATTACATGATGGTGTTCACATCATCATGCGGTGAGAACATGACAAGTCACTAACATTGATGACTTGGAATCTCATAGTGATTGATGACATGGACTATCTTGATACGTGACAATGCTGCCAATTATGCATTCAATCTTACATGAAAATCCTTGATGTATTCACCCTCAAAAGGGTCTTTGATCATGTAGAATCTTTTGGGTTGCTTCAATCATTAGGATTTCAATGTTCATTTTGTATCATCATGTGCTCTTTGTTCTTGAATGCTTCCTTTTACTGTCCTCTTTGTCAGATCTCTTCATGCATCTTTGACATGTTGTTTTGAAACACCTACAACTAAAATCACTCATGGAAAGCAAACATCAGTGTAAAAATCTCCTATTCTAACATGTTTAATGCATAATTTTGTTCATGACTTTACAATGCGCTTTAGGAAGATCGAGAAATCTTCTAGGCACATGGTGTATTTCCAAGGAGGGAAGTTTGAGTACTTTGAGGTTTTAGGGTGCACTTGTGCGCTTAACTAGAGAGAGGAAGCTAAAGGGAGGTCATAGGGCACAAGTATGAAGGAATAAGGAAGGCTGCTAAGGCTTCGAAAGTGTGTTATGCACTCAAGAGAACCAAGGAGGGCATAGAGTGCATTGTCGAAGGTTTAATTGATGAATCTTTGACCTTCCCAAGTGCGTTATGCTTTCAAGAGAAGAAAAGAGGTCGCAGGGTGCAAGTCTGAAGGTTGAAGGGTTGAGATTTAGATTTCCCAAGTGCGTTGTGCACTCAAGGGAGCTAAGGAGGGTGTAGGGTGCATTTCCTAAGGATGAAAGGATGATGATTTTTCTTCGATGATGCACGATACGCTCAATGAGGAAGGGTTTCTTTAAGGGAAAAATTCATAATAGGGAAGGGGAATGATACTTAGGAGTGTGTTATGCTTATGAAGAGGAATGGTGCTTAGGAGGGTGCACTTAAGAACTAGGAAGTGGTAAAATTAATGCTTAAGAGTGCGCTTATGCCTTCTCCTAGCCTTAGTGGGCTAGCTTGTGCAACAAAAAAATGTCTAAGTTTGAAAGATAAAACGAGGGGAAAACAAAATGAGTTTAGACATAAAATCAAGTGTGACACATGCCAAATCATCAATAAAACTTCGACAAGAGTGAACAATGATAAATACACAACAAAAATCTTGTTTATAAACACTCCCTAAGCGCAATAAACAAAGTTTGTGCGACTGCAAACAAAACTGTTGTTTTTCAACAAACAAAGGTGTCATAACCATGAAGTGCACCAGAGATGTTCTAAACATAGCGTCGACACTTAGGAATGATCATGTAGGTTTTAAACCTATACATAAATTACTTGCATACGAATTCTAAAAGCAGAAAATAAACAATGGTGAGAGCATAAAGCATAAAACATATATACATAGAGATTTTCCCTTGGATAAAAAACCGGGACTACTAGATTGATTTTTCGTTATGTTCCTTTCAATGTTACAATACATATATATACATGCCAAAGCATCCATAGACCCAAATCCATTAACCTTGGATTAGAACATAACCGTAGTTCCCTTGATGAAATCTAAAAAATACAATGGACTGAAAACCATCATGCCCAAAATGATGTGCAAAATCCATGCGCAAAACCATAAGTAGGTCTGCCCACCTAATATAGGGTCCAAACAATTTTTTCCAGAGGTGCTACCCCAGAACCAATGCAGGGGGTAGCCACCCCCCTTGTGACCCCTTGGTAGTGCTTGACGCAATGTACAGGCGAGGCTTCTGCACCCCCGTGCATGGGGTAGTCGTGGAAAGAATATAACACAACCTAACATTCTCCCACTTGTTGTTTTCTTTCCACAGGGGGCCATAGGAGAGCTCAGTCATTGATCCACCGCTACAATGACCATTATTGCTCTACACCAAGATAATTTCTTAGTTATCATAGACTTTGTCAATGCGTTGTAGTATTCTTCAAAGTATCCACCTTTACCAGCAACACTTTTTTGTCCTCAACCATATCCCTCGCAAAGTGATACTGAACATTAGTGTGATTTGTCTTTGAATAATAAGCAGGGTTCTTTGCTAAGAAAATTGCACTTTGGTTGTCACAATCTATCCTTACAGCTCGCTGTACAAACCCCATACTTGAACACAATCTTTGCAACCAAATTGCTTCCTTTCTTGCATGAGTGGATGCCATGTATTTTGCCTCTATAGTTGAAAGGGCCACTACAGATTGTCTCTTACTCATCCAACTGATTTCACCTCCAAATAGGTTAAACACATACCCACTTGTAGATCTTCTCTGATCCAGATCTCCATCCAAGTTTGCATCAACAAAACCACCCCCCTGTGACCCCCTGGCAGTGCCCCACACAACATACAGGGGGGCTACCGCCCCCCCTGAGACCCTTCGGCAGTGCCCCATGCAACATACAGGGGGGTCTACTGCCCCCCTATGACCCCCCCATGCGTGGGGTAGTCGTGGAAAGAATATAACACAACCCAACATATCAAAACACTTGAAACACATGAAATGGATTGAAAGGACACTTGGCGACCAAAGCGAAACTTGATGCGATAGATTGGTAGGTCCCAAAATTTGAACGTAGTGAAGTTTTGAGGGTGTTATATTAGTGACAACATAACCCACCTCCATGATTGGCATGCCTGCACACTCCTAAAGGAAAAACCACAAAATAATTTTTCTTTCCAGACCCAATAAGATGCTTCCATGTCCATCAAGGTAGTTCTAGGTCAACCATGGTATGTGTTGTTTATTGGTCAAAGTTCAAGGTAAACAGGTCCAAATATGATGCATTAAACAGGGGGAGTGAGCTATGAAAATAGCCTCAACTATTATTGTATCCTTTTGTTGGATCTTGGTATCCATGTGTTTTTTTTTAAATCCAAATTTGTTAAGGGATCTATTGTATTACCATTCTTAGTGATTGTGATATGTACCATCGTTCTCCATGCAAAAAATAAGGGATGATTCCACCTATTCATTGTCCTTTGTAAATGTAACACACTTACATATTTATTTATTTATTTATTTTGAACACACAATAATGTAGAGGTCAATTAGTTGATAGAAATAAGGTATTGAGTGTCTATTTTTATTTGTTCTGATCAATCTAATCATTAGGGTATTTCCATCTACAAACAATTTACTTTTAAAGACTCATTTTGATACAATGATATGTTGGTGCTTCTAAGAATTAATTTCAGTGTAAATTGTTGATCCGGATTGAGACAGGAACGTAACAAATTACAGAGATACCCACAATACAAAATGTAGCGGAAATAATACTTCATTTCATTACTGTAAAATACTGAAATATGCTTACCAACAGAAATGGAAATAAACCAACTAGGGTGATGGTAGCTTATCTATGAGAAGAGATGTGGCAACTACATGCCTTTGAACTGTGTTATAATGAGGCTCGAAGGCCTGTTTATTGTTGAGAAACAATGGAAAACCATAAACATCCAAAAACCTAACCCTAGAAGATGAAATGCCAAATTGTGGGCCCCGTTTGGGTAAATTGGTACATCAACTTCCCGGGGTTGTAACTTTGGCATACAATCTCCGTTTGACGCACACAATATCTCATTAGAAAGATTTGTCTGAGAACTACAACTTTGGAAGAGAAACATCAGTCCATGGACCCATGTTTCTCCCATATTTCCCAAAAAACATCATTTAGGGCCTCAAAATGGCTCCGGAAGTTCAGGACTCGAAAAACTGCTAAAAATAGTAAATTGTGCTACACTTACAGAAACTGAAAAACTGAAAGAGATAGTTATGGGGGTCCAAATGGGATAGGTGGGCGGCCACCAACATCCACCTCAATCGTTCCTCGCCCCTTAGGAAGTAATGGTCCCCATTGCATTGAGCTCCTCCATCTGCTGAACTTGGTCCCTGGTGAGCTGTTCTGCAATCTTTGATGTGTCCAGTAATGGTGGGAATCATGGTCGAGGGTGGTACACATTGAAAACTTGGTGCAGACGAAGGAATGGAGGAATGATGTGATCCAAAGAATTATTTCCCACAACCTTGGTAATGCTGTAAGGACCATGTCGGAGTGGTCCAAGCTTCTGATGGGCTCTTGTAAGGCATTCTTTTTGCATATGTAACCAAATTTTGTCACCCACTTGAAACTTTTGTGGTGGCCCTGTGGGTGAGGAGAAGCTGTTCTTGTGTTCTTTCATGACTGTATCCCTCTGCTGCAGCTGCTGCGTGGAGGAACCCTTCGCGAGGGTCATGGATGTGGCGACGATCTTCCCCTTACTTTGGGAGCGAACCAGATAGAAAATAAATTTCCTAGTCTGTGAGATGAGCTTGCTGCCTTTCTTAGCAATGATCAAAGAGGTGGTAGTAGGTGGGGCTACCTCCAGTATCCTGTATAATGAATTACCCACAAAAATAATAACAGTGGGAGGCCTTGACTCATACACAACATGTCGCCTCCACAAGTATGGCTGGCCTAATAATACATCACAAACATCCAGAGGTGTAACATCACACAATACCTCATTTGTGAAGGGCTTGATGCTGTAGGGAAGGCGACATTGCTGGCAGACTCAGAGATCTCGTCCTTCGTGAAGCCAACCGATACTATACAGCTGTGAGTGTGGTGTAGTCGGTAGGCCCAACCGCTTCATGACCTCTTCTGAAATGAGGTTCTTCTGGGTCCCACTATCAACAATGAATTGTAGCAGTGAACCCTTCACCCACATTTGTGAGTGGAAAAGATGCTCCCCCTCCTCTGGATCTCTAGGCTCATTCTTCTAGATCTTGGCGATGGCAATAATGATGTTGGGCTTTACATTAATGATCTGATTCCCTTTTCCATTCCCCTTGTCGGGTTCTGACTCAGGGTTGGAACATGCATCTGATTCTGAAGCCTTCAACTCGGCCATCAGCGACTGCTTGGTTCAACACTCACTTGTGTTGTGAGTGGGGCTCTTGTGGAACTCACACCACTTTCCTATGTCCTTCTTTGACTTTGTGGTGTTGTTCTTTTCTTACGGCTTTGAGGGGTTGTCTTGGGTTTCCCTGCCTTGGCTTTGTCCTTTGGTCCTTGGATTCACAAATCCAAAGTCTCGCTTCTTTTGTTTAAACTTGTGCTCAATTTTGACAGTGTATCGGTACACTGTACTGAGCGAGGAGATGTTCAGGAACTCCATCTCTTCCTCGATGTATCTGTGTAGGAAACCACATTATTTCAGTACCAAATGTAGCTCAGAGTCCTTGATACCCAACTGTATGCGAAGGGTATGAAAAATGTTTGTGAACTCCGGCACATCTTGGTCCCTTCCCTGCCACAACGTGGTCCACTTTATGTATTTGTCCTCATAGCTTTTGACAGGGTAGTACACCTCCTTGATGGCATCCCAGAATGAATTCCAAGTGGGTGCAGCTGAAAATAGTGAGCCCGTACTTTCATCCTTCTACTCGCAGTAGGTTTCCCACCAGTCCTTGATGTGGGGTGTGGAGCTTGATTATCTTTTGTATTCAAAGGTATCACTGCATTGGACCCCAGTTCGAAATGGGGCGGCAACGTCGCCCGTAAAATATTCACTACAGGGGGGGTCCAGGGGGGGGGTGGTTGTGACCTTTGGGGAGCCCCCCCCCCCCCCGGCGGGGGGTTTTGGGGGCAGCACCCCTGAAGCTAAGAATAGATGTAAAATTGCCTTGTCAGATGTTGTAATTTCTTAGTCAATATTGGCCGTTTATTAGGCGGAGATCTGACAGTAGAAGTTATGTTTGATTTATGGTTTTTTTCCCTAGAAGGAAACCCCTCGCTATATATGAGGGAATTGTATTGCGTCTATGTAGATCTGTATTCTGAGTGAGGAAGAGAGAGGAGATTGAGAGAGAAGAAGGTGTTACAATGAATTTGTTGTAGGTTGTATCTCTTCAGTTTGCTGGATAATATAATAAAAGAAGGACTGGCTGTTTCTCCATGGAGGTAGCCTAAACTGGGTGAACCACATATATCTGTGTCTCTCTTGTTTTATGCGTTCTCTGTGTTTATATATCTGCAATATTTTATGTGTTCCATTGCTCTATAATATATAATTTTCTAACATGGGGGGCTGCTTTGAGAAGAGCGAAAATAATCTTTTTCCGAATGGAAAAATCATGGACATAAAAATACCCTTCTAGCAGATTTAACCATTTATCTACGACATTTGTGTCTATATGACCCTCAAAGATGGGGATTTCAAAATTAACTTGTACCTTAAAGGGTGTGGCGTTTCCAGAGTAGCTGTTGGAAGCCGATGCGTCGCCTCTGGGTAGTTGCTGAAGGATCTGGGCAACACTGTCCATCATTGCGATCCTTTGCCTCTCGAGGGCTTCTTCGAGCAAGATTTTGATAGGATCTCCTGCCCACTCATCTTTCTTTTCATCCACCATGGGAGGCCGTCGGGATTCGCAAGGATGGTCTTGCAAAGGTTCGACCAGTTCAAGCCCTAACTCCTTATATCCCGACCTCGTTGGGGACATGCAAAGAAAAACAGAGAAAAAAAGTAACCTCACTCTGATACCACTGATCCAGATTTAGATAGGAACACAACAAATTATAGAGATAACCACAATACAAAATGCAGTGGAAATAATACTTCATTTCATTACTGTAAAACACTGAAATATACTTACAAACAGAAATGGAAATAAACCAGCTAGGGCGATGGTAGCTTATCTCTAAGAAGAGATGTGGTGGCTACATGCCTTTGAACTATGTTACAATGAGGCTCGAAGGCCTATTTATTGTTGAGAAATAGTGGAAAACCCTAAACATCCAAAATCCTAACCCTAGCAGATGAAACGCCAAACTGTGGACCGCATTTGGGTAAATTGGTACATCAACTTCCTAGGGTCATAACTTTGGCATACAATCTCCATTTGATGCACACAATATCTTGTTAGAAAGATCTATCTGAGAACTACAAATTTGGGAAGAAAAAGATTGGTCCATGGACCCATGTTGCTCCTAGATTTCCCAAAAAATGTCGTTTAGGGCCTCAAAACGGCTCCGGAAGTTCAGGATCCAAAAAACTGCTAAAAATTGTAAATTGTGCTACAATTACGGAAATTGAAAAACTGAAAGAGATAGTTGTGGGGGTTAAAATGGAATAGTTGGGTGGCCACCAACATCCACTTGGATCAATTGTGCATGATATTATAGTGCTTTACACAGTGTGATGATGGTTGGGAGGGCCTAGCAACATGGCCCATGTCTGTTATGCTTCATTATCTCTAACAAAATTGTTTAGTAAAGGACTAATATATGCATTGAAAATATATGATGATTACTTGAAAACTCTATCCATTGATAGTGAAAAATTACAATCTATGAAGGGGCTCTATAACAACCCTTTTTGGCTACCCCCTCATGCAAATATGATTATGTAAACTTCCTATGTAAATGAATGTAATGAATTTGATAATGTGAAAATGCTTGGATTAAGAGAGGATACAAATTTAGAGCTTGAAGGGAGAAGTTGTTAGGAATTGTTTGGGAAAATAGCCAAGCTTTGAAATCTACATTTAGTCTGCCACTCACATCCCTATTGAATTATAGAGCAAATGGTGACAAATTATTAAAGATGACATATGGGTGTCTATACAAGAGGACGATTCATCCTACTATTGGGGAGCATGTTGGCTCTAGTCAACATGCTACAAAAAATGACATATGGGCTGTATTTTGGGGAGACGAAAAAGTGTAACAAACACTATACACTCAACGGAAAGGAACCACTTACAAACATTACATTGTGGTATGTGAAAGTAGCAAGAGAGGAAAAGTAACTCGAAAGAAAAGAGAGGCATAGGTGGAGACTGAAGATCTTTGGACTCCTATGCAAATTATCAGGTGGAGCACCGGAGTGTGCTATGAATTCCTAAAGTTTTATTAATTAGGTGGATATTAGTTCTATAGATTCCTGAGTGTGTTTATTAATAGGTGGAGACTAAGAAATATGGATCCCCGTGGAGCCTATCAAGTGGAGGCATAATGTGCTATGGATTCCTACAGGAGACAGGTGAAGGCACCTTGAGCTCTAGAATCCTGAAGTGTGAAGCACGTGGAGATCCTTTGGGCCCAGGATTCCTGTAATGATTGTTTGGGTGGAGCATTATGTGTTATAGATTACCATGTGACTATTCATTTCACTAGAGTTGATTTCCCCTTGAGCACTTCAGTCCTCGGGTTCTGAATCTAACTCAGGGGTGATCCTTGGCAAGAAATAATGGCAGTGAAATGACCTATCATTGGGGGGATAGTTGAAGTCCCTCTCTCAGTTCCCAGTCACTTAACTAATAAGATAAGTTTCTTACTTATATCTCTGTGCATAAATATGCCATGTGAATTTTTACTGGTCATTTTTTTAAATTCACTCAAATGGCCTGAAAGCCAGATCAATTAACATCCTTGGCACCTTGCAATAATCCCTTTGCAAATTATTGAGCATTACATCTCTAAAGAATCCAAGTTTTCTGGGTTGGTCAGCTCAAAAACCTAGTTTTTGGATCCATTGAACTTTCTCTTCTAGCAACCTGCACTATTGCATGTTGCATAATTGAGCAACTGCACTAACCAACGCAAGTTGCCTTCTCTATAGGTTTTATGGCTATTGAATTTTGGTAAAAATTATTTCAAATCTTCTCTTTCAAGAAGCTTCCAAGGTGGTTTTAACCATTTTCTATTGATTGAGATCTTGAATTCCTATCCTATAGGTCTTATTGCTTATACCTAGATCTTATCCTCCCTCATATGTGGATCTAAGTCCTCGATTAGTAAAACCCAAACTACCCCTCTTACACTATAAATTCACTGCCTCCCATAGAGTCTAGGTTGTCTTTTGGAGATTCTTAGTTATGCCCTCATGTTGCTACTTTGTGCTTAAGGATTATTTATTCATCCATGCATTTGGGTTTGTGATTGAAGGCTCGCTTTATGGTTAAGGAAGGAAAATATAGTTGGGGAGACATCTACAAGGGCAATATTTGCAAAGTGTTGTAATTCTTTCCTACATTTATTAATATAAAAAGTGTTTTGTTTTCCTTTATGTATGTTTTATTTATGCATATGTATTATAATGCCTTCTTGACTCAATTTTTAGAGATATTAGTATACACTATTTGTATGTTGTAGTTTTCTTGTTTGTTTTATTCATTTTACAGGTTCCACTTATAACACTTGGAGTTGGAGATGAAGTTTACAAGAAAGGAGAAGAGGATATTTTGTGTTGGAGTTTAGGAAAGAATTTCCTCCATGTCCTAATATCCTTAAGGAAATCATAAGTCTTTTTTCTTCTGTTATTTCTAGATCAAGCCATTAGATCTAGGCAATTCACTTTTGTTCGCAAAAGAGAATTATCCGTCAGACAACTTGGTGACTCCACTGGGGATTGAACCCATGAATAATAAATGATGTGATTATATGTTACAGGTGTAAACTCACCATTATGAGGAACATGTATTCTTGTGTGCTTGTCTTGAGATATTTACGTGATTATTCTCATGGTATGAGGGACTTGAAGATCCCTGTAGTTGTTGATATATTCTTAGTAACTTGCATGATTTCTATGACTATATAAGAATTTAGTTAAACTGCTATGGTGTGTATAATTCCATGGTTTGAATGCTATAACTATCAGAGAGTCCCTGTGTTCGAGAATTAAAGAGTTTTGTTGATAAATGAGATGCATGTAGTTTGTTATGAATTAACATGGGTCCTTGATGTGCATGATTGGTTGTTGCCTCCTTAATAATGGAGTAATGGATGGGATAATGCATTATTCACATAGACATATCAGTGGATTTGGTGGAGTTTTTTAGATCAAATCTTAGAAAGGTTTGATACTGTTGTAGTTGGAACTACAAAGTACAGTCTCCATGGACTTGTTATAATGCCTGAGTGGAAGGCATATTCACATCTCCATGAATACATTTTATTTAATATTTTTAGCATTGAATTTGTTGTGTACATGTAAGGATGCATTTCCATGGATATGCATGGTTTTCTTTGAGGAGTGCCATGGTTAAATCTATGAAATGCTTGAATAAAACCTAGAAAGTTGTTCTGAGTTTTAAGACCAAAATTTCCTTCATATCTTGAACGGATCCCAAGTTATCTAGATACATCTAAGAGTTCAGATGTCTAGGAGAAATGTCACATGGAGAGTCATTGTAGGACTAGATCTGGATAGGCTAGATACAACCGTTAGTTGGGTGTTAAATAAACCATACAAGTCATATCTAGTGTGGGCCCTCCTTGGGTAGGACGTATATTGTTAAGGGTTGAATTCCGTTGCAATTAAAACTTCAACAAAAGTCCATGCTAGGGCCCTCTAGTGGAAAAGTGGCACGAAATCGAGTGGAATGTGGGCACATCTTGAATTTCGGGGGTATTCAGGGTGAGTACAAGAAATAAAGACTATGAGGCCTGGATATGGGCTAGAGCTAGATAGGTGTGTGGATAAAATTAGTCCGGAGATCCGGGAGCCTAAGACCTTTATCAAATGGAAGTTCATGGGAAAACTGGATTTCCTAAGGAGTCAAATACAACGTGAATTCATGGAATCATGTAGAGGATTGGGATTCAAAGGGGCCCCAACATATGCTAAGGTGGTATATGCCACCTAGACCAGATGGTCTACATGGATGACACAATCTGACATGGATAAAATACCAATGTGGCATGCTAACAACGTGAAATTTGGTAAGCATGAATGGGATTTTTGATTGGCAAATGGGGATGGTTACAATTGACACATGGCATTCTTAGTGAATGCCATGTGGCATGGTGATGTAATCTAGATGTTAGTAGGACTATATTTATATATTTTGGGTGATAAAGAATCATTGTTAGTTAACAAAGTTCATGCTTCATATCTAGTGCCAACCACTTGTAGTGTTCTTAGGTAGTGAGTGCGCTTGACAGAAAACAAGTAATAAAGATCCTTCCAATAATTGACGAGAGTCACACTCTCTGTCTACGCTTGGCTATGTTGCGCCCTTCCCGAGTTTGGGCGCTACAACAATGGCACACTAATGAGGAGAGGTGCACTCTGATGTGGGATGTGGCTATTGGTATTATGATACAAGTGTTGTCCTTGATGGAAACTCACTCACAAGTTAGTTCAGTTTTGATGAATGGCAACCCATAATGTAATAGGTATGTTCAGAAGTAACAGGGCATTGATACAGAAGAATAGGAAGATGGAACTAAAGTCTACTAATCAAAATGAAGAAGTTGAAGGTAAAGGATGGTAAAAAGCAGTTTAAGATGTATATGCAGGTACACTTAGTCAAAACAACGTATACATGCTAGTTTATAGAACAAAAAGAGTGTATATGTATACACGCACTATAACAAGAAGAAAAGCACGTATATGTTGGGAAAACAAGGAAATTCAAGAGGAGACAATACCAGGGGTCAATACCATGGTATTAACCCACAATATTGAGCGGAGTAATGACTATTTGATCCCGTCCTAGAACGCCACGGGTCCTAAGTGGTTTTGGTCTGAGGTATTGAGAAAGGCCTAAAACTATATAAGGAGGAGAAGATCATAAGGCCAAAGTGTGCAAGTGAAAAGGGTTTCTAAGGAATACTTCTATCTGAAGTATATTTTATGTTTCAGGGGCTATGTTTGTGATTTGATCTGAAATATTTTGTGCACCTTGAATTCAATGTTGGATCAGGATCATGAGACCTGAAATGACTTATCATTGAATGATATGATATTGGTTGGGCCAGATCTGATTGTGTACACCTGTTTTATTCTTTAAATGTCTAAGTTTATCTGAAGTCCGGAATAACAACGAGGTTATGAGTTAATATTTACAGATCTATACGCTAGTTCATCTCGGTAAAATCGCATGTACACACAGGCTCTACTCTTTCAAGTAGTGTATACAAAAGAAAATACTATTCTTCAGGATCTGATTGATCTATTTGATTAGTTTTGTTGTTTTCTACTATATGTCAATGAAGTCTTCCTAGATCTGAATGTAAAACCTAATGCACAAGGAGTTTGATATTTGATTGATTGGTTGTATAAGTGAGAAGGGTGATCTCTGCTACTGCCTCTGTAAAGCCCTGTAAATTGACAGTAGATGTTCAATATATTGTTGGTTGGTACAAACTTGATTCAAAAGTTTTATGTTTCAGTAGTTTTGAAGGTATACACAAGTTTGATTAAAGGAAGTAGCGTATACACCCAGGTTGGTTTCAGTAAAGTAGCGTATACATTCTGATGTATGATTTTTGAGGTTGCAGCTGGTTTTGGAATGATAATGCAGGTTTCTGGGTTCAACACAGTGTTCTAGTGATAGTGATCTAAGTGTTCAGATTAACCGATTATTGGTTGAAGTAGTTTGAAAGTTATGATGGGTCGAGTATTAAATTTGATGAAATAAGGCCTTCATGTGTATTGTTGTGTATTGGGAGCATCCAGTCTGAAATTTATGAAACGTGGTCCCTGGAGGAAGAGAGAAGGTGGTAGCCTTCTGTAGTCCAGTCCCTACATACTAGTAAACACATTGGCTAGTAAAAGAGCTAGGGGGTTGTAGCTCCCTTCTAGTAGAAGCCGGAAAATGAGAGAAAGTTGTAGCCTTCTATAGGTGGGTGCCTGCGTACTGGTATGAGTCTGCACCAATACAAGATTGTAATTTTTTTTCTTATTATTATAAAGAAGACAGAGATGACAACAGAAGGTGGTTTTCACCCACATTGGGTTTCCACCTTAATTCTTGGTGTTCATGTGTGTTGCTTATGTGTGATGGTTTATTCTATTTTTACTGCACTGTTTAATAAGTTATTGATGCACTGGTTATTGATCAACACATGATAAATTAACTAAATCATAAGTTCTTTGGGTATACACTGGTTTCACTAATCACAGTAGTGTGTACACGCTAGTTCACTTCATAGAAGTAGCGTATATAAATATATTTGGGAAATGAAAAATTATTGATCTGATAATACTGATTCACCCCACCTCTTAGTAGTATTTCCAACAATTGGTATCAGAGTAGGTCCTTCAAGAGAAGCTTGATCGCTTGAAAGAAGATCTTTCAAGATGAATAATCATGAAGGCATGGGATCCATCAGACCACCAATATTCAATGGGAGAAACTTAGTATATTGGAAAATAAGAACCAGAGCCTATCTACAATCACTTGGAGCCGATGTTTGGGAAATTGTGGAAGGAGGATATCAATTTCCAGCAGCAATTCCTACAGACTCTGTAGGTAAGAAGTTATATGAAACCAATGCCAAAGCTGTCAATACGTTATTGGGAAGTCTGTTAGAATCAGAATTTGTCAAAGTCATACATCTCAAGACAACCAAAGAGATATGGGACAAAATCATTCAGAGCTACGAAGGAGACTCTTAGGTAAAACGTGCTAAGCTTAAAACTCTTAGAATTTAGTATGAAACTCTTAAGATGCATAGTGATGAGAGTGTTGCTAGTTACTTTTTACGTATAGATGAGATTGTTAACTGTATGAAGAATCTGGGTGAAGATATAAATGAAGCTACTTTAGTTGAGAAAATTTTGAGATCTTGGTCTTCTAAATTTGAGTCAAAAGTGTCTGCCATAGAAGAAAAATAGGATCTTCAAACTATTACTGTGACTCAACTCCATGGAATCGTAACTACCTTTGAAATGAGAAAAGGAGGTCCATCAAATATGAGAGAAGCCGCTTTTAAAGCGTCAACAAAGGAGAAGAAAAGGAAGAGCACAATGAATCATAACACATTTAAGAAGAAGAAGATGAGGTAAATTTTGTCAAGAAGCTTCAACGGGGTTCCAGAAGATTCAGAGGTAAGCTACCTTTCAAATGCTTTGCTTGTGGTAGAGTTGGCCATTATGCTGCCAAATTTCCTCATAAAGATAAATATGAAAAAGGAAAGGAATATGCAAAAGGAAATAAAAAACGGGGTGTGAATAGAAGGAGTTACTATACACATGAAGATAGTGATGGCTTATCCAATAATGATGAAGATGAAACTAACCAAGATTATAGACTACTCATGGCTTATGACAATGATGATTTTTTGGATGCCTTAGCAGAGGAAGAATTTCTTGAAGAAATCACTAAAATCAAAACCTGTTTAGAATAAAAGAATATGATCGTGGATACGTTGACACACCAACTCACTGAAAGAGAAAACACAATGAAAATCTAGAATGTGAAATTGTGGGTCTAAGAAAAGAACTTGAGAAGAAAAAATCTCTTAATATTAGATTTGCTAAAGGATTTGGAAATTTAAATGAAATCATCAAAGTTCAGTGTTCTCCTCTAATAAATACAAGTCTTGGATATACTGAAGAATCATCTCAATCACAGAAGCCATCAACCTCCACTAGAAGCTATCTTGATGCAACAAAGACCAGTGAACAATATTTAAATAGTCATCAAAGGCCTAAAATTACCCATCAGGTAAATCATACCCAATTTACTCCAAGGATGAATATCAGTAGAAGCTTCAACCAACAGGTAAACAATGCTAAAAGATTCTATGATTGCATAAATTTCTTTAATGGGAAATGTTTTTCATGTCATAACTTTGGGCATAAGGTTGTTCAATGTGTTGCTTACAAAACCATCATGACTAGAGAAGCACGAAATCAAAGGAGTGTAATAGGAATCAAGAAAAGTTCCTATAATAACTTTTCTCCTCTGAAAATGAAGTAGAATGTTCGATTTGTAACAACTTTGGTCATGAATAATCTGAATGTAGGAGAAAATTTCAGCCATCACTTCAAAAGGAGAAAACATCATTAAATCCCAAGATATGGAGAAAGAATGAATCTCAATTAGAAAGATGTGGCATATCTCTGTATGCAGAAGGACAAGAAAATCAGTGGTACATCGACAACGGATGCTCCAAACACATGACAGATGATAAAGAGAAACTTCATTCATATAATTCTTTAGAAAAGGAAAAGAATGTCTCATTTGGAAATGACATTCCAACTATCATTAAAGGTAAAGGTTCTATCTTCTTGAAAGAAAAGTTTAAAGCTGGAAATGTCATGTATGTAGATGGTTTAAAGCATAACCTGTTGAGTGTCAGTCAAATGTGTGATCAAGGAAATGAAGTTGTGTTTCAATCAAACAGATGTGTGGTTCATGAGCTTGATATAGGAAAGATTGTGATCAAAGGAACAAGAAATCCAAGCAACTTATACATACTCAAAGGAGGACAACAACAATGCTATCTAAGAAAAATAGATGAAAAATAGTTATGGCAAGAAGATTGGGACATCTAAGATTTTCTCAAATAAGAAAAGCATGCAAGCTCAAGGAAGTTCATGATCTTCCAGATATCAGCAACCCAGAAAATACCATATGAAAACCATGTCAAGTCAGTAAGAAAACTAGAGTTCACTTCAATGAAAAAGAAAGATCAGCAAGTAAGCCTCTTGAACTCATCCATACTGATTTATGTGGACCAACAAGGAAAAATTCACCTCGTGGAGAAGAATACTTTATTTTATTTATTAATGATTTTTCCAAGATGTGTTGGATAGGTCTACTAATGCATAAAGATGAAGCATTTGAAAAGTTTAAAGCCTTCAAAGCTTTAGTTGAAAATGAATCAGATTGAAAAATCAAATGTCTTAGATCTGATCGAGGGGGAGAATTCATATCAGATGAATCTTTGACTTTTATGAACAACATGGAATAAAGAGGCAATTCTCCATCGCAAGAAATCATCAACAAAATGGTGTGGTGGAAAGAATGAATAGAACAATTCAACAAATGGATCGAGAAATGCTTGATGAATCTAGAGCTCTTGCAACCTTCTGGGGAGAAGCTGCATATGTTGCTATGACTATTCTCAATAAAGCCAATGTTTGGGTAAATAGCAATCAAACTCCATATGAACTTTGGTATGGTAAGCCTCCTACTGTAAAACAATTTAGAATGTTTGGAAGCAAATGGTTCATCAAAAGGACTAATGAAAAACTTGGTAAGTTTGAACCCAGAGTAGACGAAGGAATTATTCTTGGTTATTCATCTAGAAGTAAAGGATACAAATGTTATAACAGAAGAGTTTGGAAAATTGTTGAAACCATTGATGTTGTAATTGATGAAGCATGCAGAAATCTAGAACAAATGAAATCAACAGAGGAATATGACAATGAGGAAGATGGGGAATGATTTCCCACATTAAATCAAAATGATATAGAAGAAGAAACCAATGAAGCACCAGAAGAATATACAACAGACAGGGAAAAGACTCCATCCAGGTATGTTCAGAAGAATCATCCAGAATCTCAAATTCTAGGAGAAAAAGGGGCTGGTGTATAGACAAGAAGAACTCTTACGGGGAACTCAAGTTATCTAGCATTACTATCCTCCACCGAACCTCAGAATGTAAATGAAGCCTACAAAGATGAACGTTGGGTCAAGGGCATGGATGAAGAACTAGACCAAACTGAAAAGAATGATACTTGGGAATTAGTTCCTAGACCTCATGATAAAAATGTCATAGGAACGAAATGGATATTTAAGAATAAGTTGAATGAAAATGGAGAAGTTATTAGAAATAAGGCAAGACCTGTTTGTAAAGGGTATACTCAATAAGAAGGTATAGATTTTGAAGAAACTTTTGCACCTGTTACCAAACTTGAAGCCATAAGGATGTTTCTTGCTCTTTCTAGTTTTAGAAAATTCAAAGTATATCAAATGGATGTAAAATCAACTTTTCTTAATGGAGATTTAGAAGAAGAAGTTTATATTGAATAGACAGAAGGATTCATTCTTGGAAATAATGCAAAACTCATATGCAAGCTCAAAAAGTCTCTCTATGGTCTAAAACAGGCTCCAAGGGCTTGGTGTTACCGCTTTGACAAATATCTACAACAACAAGGTTTCACAAAAGGTTATGAAAATAACAATTTATACACAAAGGTTGAAAATGTAAACTGCTAATTATTGTTGTTTATGTTGATAATATCATCTTTGGTAGCAGTGAAGAATCCATGAGTCAAAATTTTGCTTCAGTGATGCAACAAGAATTTGAAATGTCCTTACTTGGTGAACTTACTTATTTTCTTGGTCTACAAGTACAACAAACAAAAGATGGTATCTTTCTTTCACAAACCAAATATCTCAAGTAGATCTTGAAGAAGTACATAATGGAAGATTCTAAACCAGTATGTCCTCCAATGGTAACATGATGAAATCTCATTTCTAATGATGAATCACCAGCAGTAAACAAACCAACTTACAGATCTATGATTGGAAGCTTGCTTTATCTAATAGGTACCAGACTTGATATCATGCATGCAGTAGGAATTGTTGGAAGGTTTCAACCAAATCCAAAGGAATTACATCTCCAGGTAGTCAAAAGAATTTTCAAATATCTTCAAGGAACTCGAGACTTTGGACTATGGTATCTTAAAGATATAGACCTTACTCTTCATGCATAGATAGATGTAGATTGGGTAGGAAATGTTGATGATCGAAAGAGCACTAGTGGAGGTGCATTCTATATGGGTTCTCGGTTAGTATCATGATTTAACAAGAAACAAAGTTCGATTGCCTTATCTACAACTGAAGCAGAATATGTGGCTACTGCATCTTGCTACACACAACTACTTTGGATGATGCAAATATTGCAAGACATTCATATCACATGTACTCCACCCATCTCCATTCTATGTGATAATACCATCAGTATTTCGAATAATCTTGTCATGCACTCCAAGGCCAAGCACATACCCATTAAGTACCATTTTCTACAAGAACAAGTGCTTGAACAAAAGGTTAAATTGGAGTATGTTTCCTCCAAAGAACAAATTGTTGATATATTCACGAAATCGCTTCCCAGGGAAACATTTGAATATCTCAGACAAACGCTGGGAATAGTTGCTGCATCATCCTGCTATTAAATCCAATTTTAAGAGGAAGGTACATGGGTTTCATGAAGTAGAGTTGCATATACACACATGTTTCTATGGCTGAAGGAGCGTATATGTTTTTCTGACAGAAAAATAGTGGGTCAGATGCTGATATGGGTGCTCTGTCTGATATGATTACAATATGACGATATGCTTTGTTCATTGATTTTATCTGACTGACAAAGATGCCTTGATGAATGACTTGTTGACAATGCACATGTAGCATAGGTTCAAGGGGATCATTAGGCTTCACACACAATCAACATTGTTGGCATCATGGTTGCTGATTTTAGCTAAGGCTTCAAATACTTATATTATTTGTTGCATAAGTCATGTAAAGATCTAGGGTGTGATATGAATTCTTTTGTCATGGTCTATATTTTAATGAGTCCTATTGGACATATGATGTAATTTGTATCCCCACTTTGCATGGGATGGATGATGTAATAATTTCTTTATTTTTGTCATGTATAAATAATTGGTATATCCCCACTTGGTTGGGTGGATGAGTCAAATATGGTGTATCCCCACTTGGTTGGATGATTGATGTATGTATGAGTCATTCGTCATGGGGAGGTCATACTCACGTAGTTGAGTTATAGAGTCATGTTATTCTTTTGAAACATATCTCTGCAAAATCGACATGTACTCAAGGGGAGCATGGACATCATAATGTATATCAAAGGGGGGAGAATAGCCTAGTTTTCCCTTTTCCCTTGATGTCAAAGGGGGATATTATTTTGGTGTTGCTTGTTATCTCTAACAATTTCTATAGCTTGCAGTAATCAACACCAACATGGTTGCCATCAAGTCCAAAGGGGGAGATTGTTGGCATTATGATACAAGTGTTGTCCTTGATGGCAACTCACTCACAATTCAGTTTAGTTTGGATGAAAGGCAACCCACAATGTAATAGGTTCATTTAGATGTAACAGGGCATTGGTACAAAAGAACAGGAAGATGGAACTAAACTCTACTAATCAGAATGAAGAAATTGAAGGTAAAGGATTGTGAAAATCAGTTTAAGATGTATACGCAGGTCCACTTAGTCAAAACATTGTATACACGCTATTTCACAGAACAAAAAGAGCATATACGTATACACACACTCTCACAAGAAGAAAAGCACGTATATGTTGGAAAAATAAGGAAATTAAAGAGGAGCCAATACCAAGGGTCAATACCATGGTATTAGCCCACAATATTGAGCAGAGTAACGACTATTTGATCCCGTCCAAGAATACCATGGGTCCTAAGTGGTTTTGGTCTGAGGTATTGAGAAAGGCCTAAAACAATATAAGGAGGAGAAGATCATAAGGCCAAAGCGTGCAAGTGAAAAGGGTTTCTAAGGAATACTTCTATCTGAAGTATATTTTATGTTGCAGGGGCTATGTTTGTGATTTGATCTAAAATATTTTGTGCACCTTGAATTCAATGTTGGATCAAGATCATGAGACTTGAAATGACTTATCATTGAATGATATGATATTGGCTGGGAAATATCTGATTGTGTACACCTGTTTTATTCTTTAAATGTATGAGTTTGTCTGAAGTCTGAAATAGCAATGAAGTTATGAGTTAATATTTGTAGATTTATATGCTGGTTCGTCTCAGTAAAAGCGTGTGTACATGCAGGTTCTACTCTTTCAAGTAGTGTATACAAAAGAAAAGCATATTCTTCAAGATCTGACTGATCTATCTGATCAGTTTTGTTGTTTTACTGATATCTGTCAATGAAGTCTTATTAGATATGAATGTAAAACTAAATGCATAAGGAGTTTGATATGTGGTTGATTGATTGTATAAGTGGGAAGGGTGATCTATACTATTTCCTGTGTAAAGCTCTATAAATTGACAGTAGATGTTCAATATATTGCTGGTTGGTACAGGCTTGATTCAGAAGTTTTATGTTTCAATAGTTTTGGAGGTATACGCAGGTTTGATTAAAGGAAGTAGCGTATACATGCAGGTTGGGTTTAGTAAAGTAGCGTATACATTTTGATGTATGATTTTTGAGGTTGTAGCTGGTTTTGAATGATAATGCAGGTTTTTGGGTTCAACACAGTGTTCTGGTGATAGTGATTTGACTGTTCAGATTAACCGATTATTGGTTGAAGCAGTTTGAAAGTTCTGATGGGTCGAGTATGAAATTCTAGGAAACAAGGCCTTCATGTGTATTGTTGTGTACCAGGAGCATCCATTCTAAAAATTTATGAAACGTGGTCCCTGGAGGAAGAGAGAAGGTTGTAGCCTTCTGTAGGCTGGTGCCTACATACTAGTAAACACATTGGCTAGTATAAGAGCTAGGGGGTTGTAGCTCCCTTCGAGTAAAGCTGGAAAATGAGAGAAGGTTGTATTCTTCTGTAGGTGGGTGCTTGCGTACTGGTATAAGTTTTCACCAGTACAAGATTATATTTTTTTTCTTATTATTAAAAAGAAGACAGAGATGACAACAACAAGTGGTTTTCACTCACATTGGATTTCCACATTAAATCTTGGTGTTCATGTGTGTTTCTTATGTGTGATGGTTTATTCTATTTTTACTGCACTATTTAATAAGATACTGATGCACTGGTTGTAGATCAACACATGATAAATTAACTAAATCACAAGTTCTCTAGGTATACACTGGTTTCTCTAATCATAATAGCATGTATACGTTAGTTCACTTCACAGAAGTAGCGTATATAAATATGTTTGGGAAATGAAAAATTATTGACTTGATAATACTGATTCACCCCACCTCTCAATATTATTTCCAATAGTGGCATGGCAATACCATGTAAATAACATGGTGGGATACTTGGATGGTAGGTTGATGTAGAAAGGAAGTTAAAATGGGAATCTTTAAATGGCCATAAATTCTGTCCCAATCATTAAATCATGATAAAATTTATATCGTTGGAAAGCTCTGAATGGTATTGATCCAATGGCGATCTTAGCCTTCTGTAGGCTGATGCCTATGTACTAGTAAACACATTGGCTAGTACAAGAGCTAGGGGGTTGTAGCTTCCTTCCAGTAGAAGCTGGAAAACGAGAGAAGGTTGTAGCCTTCTGCAGGTGGGTGCCTACGTACTAGCATGAGTCTGCACCAGTACATGATTGTAAACAGATTTTCTTATTATTAAAAAGAACACAGAGATGACAGCAGCAAGTGGTTTTCAACCACATTGGGTTTCCACCTTAAATCTTGGTGTTCATGTGTGTTTCTTATGTGTGATGATTTATTCCGTTTTTATTGCACTGTTTAATAAGTTACCGATACACTGGTTATAGATCAACACATGATAAATTAACTAAATCACAAGTTCTCTGGGTATACGTTGGTTTCACTAATCACAGTAGCATGTACACACTAGTTCACTTCACAGGAGTAGCGTATATAAATTTGTTTGGGAAATGAAAAAATATTGATCTGATAATACTGATTCACCCCTACTCTCAGTATTATTTCCAACAGTGGCATGGCAATATCATGTAAATAACATGGTGGGATACTTGGATGGTAGGTTGATGTAGAATGGAAGTTAAAATGGAAATCTTTAAATGGCCATAAATTCTGGCCCAGTCATCGAATCATGATAAAATTTATATCGTTGGAAAGCTTTGAATGGTCTTGATCCAATGGCGAACTTAAAATTTGATTCTAAGAACTTTTGATTTTTTTTTTTTTTGTTTGGAATCTTTAAATGTGCATAAATTTTGGCCTAGTCATCGAACTTTTGGATTTTTTTTTCTTCATAAATCCATCTTCATAATGAGGTCGTGGATCTTGGGTTATCTCAAAGTAACATGTGACCATTCAACTTGGAATACTCTATGGAGGTGGGAGGGAGTGTTACAATGTTGCATATGGATGCCCAGGTTCAATACTCAGATTGAATGGGCCTAGAAGGATAATTTTTAAACTCTACTACAAGGTGTAGTAAATTACAATGATTTTTGTTGTGTGAAAGTGTGTGATGCCTGTAGAATTTTTTATTATGGAGTGTATGTATCAATTTTGATATGACTATTATTTTCTAACAACTATACTAATTTGAAATGTGGTGTTTCAGATAACTTGACAGCCATATGCTCATGTAGACTTGTCGAGGTGAGAATGAATATATTTTATTTGTATCATCGATTGGCTAACAATTGTTCGTGTATGACAACACATAAGATAAGAAGACACCAAGGCTAGCAAGGAGCAAGAGATAAGAAACATAATGGTGTGATATAGAACTAATAGATCTTAGCATGGTTAGGAGGAAGAGTCAGTTGAGAAAAAAGAAAAGAGGAAGGCTCTCTTGATTGGATGGATACCCTTAGAAGTTTATGGATTGAATTAAGGATATCCAAAGCTAACAACAAGAATATTGTCAGTTCCTAGGAAAATTAAGTAGAAGTGAATGTAATCATACTACAAATCCTATAAAATTACAAATATAGTAACAACATGAACTAGGCACCAACTATATCTTTAGAAAGGGTTCATAAGGACTTTGGAGGCAAGAATTGAGAACTGATGGGGTAGAAGGCAACATATCCAAGAAGAAGCACACATAGGAAAATTAAGACATGGTGAAAGGTGGAACTCCCCTAAGTACTACAGAGAGGAGGACAAACAACCACGATCAATTGTTTAGTGTTGTCACTGGAATATATTATTAGCAAAAAACGAAGGAAGAAAACTTCACGTCGAAACAATTTAAGAAGGTAAAGCCTCCTATATTTGGTGGAGAGGTGAAGAAGGTTGAGGAAGCGGAGGCATGGATTCTAGGGATGAAGAAGTATTTCATGGTTCATAATTTATCTAGAAATATGAAGTTGAGAATATCCAAATTTAGCCTAAACGGCAAGGCTGATATCTAGTGGGAAGATTTGAGGAATGTAAAATAAATTAGAGAGAAAGAATTGTCTTGGAGGAGATTTCAGAGGTATTTCAGGGAAAAGTACCTATATGAGAGATGCCATGACAACAAGGCCAAGGAGTTTTATGAACAAAAACTAGAGAAATTGTCATTTGATGAGTATAAAACTAGAGTTTTATAGATGTTGAGGTATGTGCCTTACCTCAAGGATGAGAAAGCAAAAATGTAGAGGTACCTTAGTGGGTTGCCATAGGAATTTTGGGACAAAATAGAATTTGATGAGACTAAAACATTAGAGGATTCCATTAGGAAGATGAGGTATTTCTACGAAAAATCCAAGCACATGTATGATTTCAAGGTTGATTGGAAACTAAAGGGAAAACCATTTTTAAAGGGAAGGGACAAAAGTTTGTTGGAAATTGGCCAAGAAGAGGAAATGTGAAGTTTACTAGTGTAGCTAAGGGTTAGTTTCAACATAAGACTAGTATTGTTAATAAGTATTAATTCACAGGGCCCACAAGAGAATAATCTAATAGGTTTAGAGGACCTATGCAGTGTTGGAATTGTGGAGAGAATCACTGATAGAGAGATTGTCCTAAGTGATAGAGAAATGGTCCAAGGTTGCACAATTTGGGAGAAGCAGATACTATGAGGGATGTGGCTCAAAATGTGCCAAAAATTTATACTACATCAGATAACATGAAAGAATACCAACAAGTTGTGGTAATCCAAATGGAAGGTATGGTCATCAGCCAACCTGTTTCAGCTCTAATTGACCCAGTTCTAATTTCAGCTATATCAACGCAAAAACTGCAGAGAAGTGTAAACTACCAAAGAAAGCAAATTGAGAATCATGGCTTGTTCAATTAGCCACGGGAAAAAAACACGGGTGACAAACATAGTAGAGTCATTCCTAGTGGAGAATGGTGGTATCACCACCATGACAACACAATTTATTAGCATCGAGATCTTATGATTTTTTAATTGACATAGACTAGTTGGAAATGCACACAACCAAGATTGGTTGTTACAATAAAGCACTTAAATGCCTTAGTGATGTTGGTGAGAAGATAATGGTGCAAGGGATAAGAGACGAATCTTGCTCAAGAAAATAATCACACTCCAAGTAAAGAGATAAGGGATACATGTAGCCCATAGTTTCTCCCCAGGGAGCCCCAACATTGTTTGTCAGAAAGAAGGATGGAATTCTACGACTATGCATAACTACCAGAAGCTAAAGAAGGCTACAATGAATAATAAATACATATTACCTATAATCAATGATTTATTCGACTAACTAAGAAGGGTTGTGGTATTTTCCAAAATAGGATTGAGGTCTGGATATCATCAGGTCAGGATCAAAGTCAAAGACATTCACTAAATTGCCTTCAGGAATAGATATGATCACTTTGAATTTGTAGTAGTTCCATTTGGGCTTACAAGTTCCCTAACCACATTTATGTGCTTGATGAAAAATATCCTTACACCTTATTTGGATAAGTTTGTATTAGTTTTTGTAGATGATATCCTTGTATATTCAAAAACTAAAGAAGAGCATGAAGACAATCTGGGAGAAATATTACAATTAATGAGGGAGCATCAATTGTATGAAAAATGCAGCAAGTGTGAACTTTTCCAAACCCACGTTCACTGCTTGGGACATGTTATTTAAAAAGGAGTGGTTGTCAACATAGAAAAAAGCAAAGCTATAATGGAGTGGCCCACTCCCCAAAATGTTACATAGGTTAGATATTTCATGGTTTTAGTTGGCTATTACAGGAGGTTCATTTGGGAGTTATAAAAAATTGGGCATCTAATCATCACTCTATAGAGAAAAGGAGTAAAATTTCAGTGGACACCATAATGTGCATGCAGTTTTGAGTAGCTAAAGAAATTTCTCACTGGTGTGCCTATATTAAGAATAAAAAACCTGAAGAAGGACTTTGTGGTCTATACAGATGTTTGCAAGGAAGGACTTGGTGGAGTCCTAATGCATGAAGGATATGTGGTCTGCTATGAATTGAGAAAGCTAAATGAACATGAAAATAATATGTCACTCATGAATTATAGCTTGTAGCAATAATGCATGCTTTAAAAATGTGGAGGCATTATCGATTGGGGGGAAAGTTTGTATTGATGATAGACCACGAAGGATTAAGATACATGTTGGATCAACCTAAATTGAATGCCAAATAATTTAGATGGTTGGATTTGATCAGTGAATTTGATTTTGAGATAAAGCACATCGAGGGAAAAGAAAAAGGTATAAAATGCACTTAGTAGGATTTTACAAGAGGCTCATTTGGCGGCCTTGAGTACTTATGAAATTGACATCAAGGAAAGGATTAAGGAAGCACTAGCTCTTGATGAACACTGCCAGCATGTAAATAAATGTTGGCCAAATGAGCTAGAGGGATCTGTGAGAAAGAATTACCAACTCAACGATGATGGCATGTTATTTTTCAAGAATAGAAAATATGTGTTTGATGTAATTGATTTAAGTAATCTCACCATGGACGAATTCTATAGAATATCTTACTCGAGTTATCCTAGTTACCAAAATATGATGACAACCATAAAGAAAATGTATTATTGTCCAAGATTTAAGAAGGATGTTGCTGAACATATTTCCAAGTGTTTGGAATTCCAACATGTAAAGGTAGAATATAGGCATCCAATGCCATTGTTGCAACCAATCCCAATCCCTAAGTGGAAGTGGGAAGTCATCTCTATGGACTTCACTACAGGATTTCCAAAGATGGAAAAACAACATGGTGCCATTATGGTAGTGGTATACAAGTTGAGTAAGGAAACTCACTTCATAGTTGTCAAGTCCACTCACAAATCTATTGACATAGCCCATAAATTCATGAATCAAATATTTAGAATACATGGTGTACCTAAGAAGAATATATTAAGTCGACATTCTAAGTTTAATTCTAATTTTTGGAAGTCAATGTTTGTTGGTTTTAGAACCTAGTTGGATTTTAGAACCAATGATCATGCTTAGATGGATGGAAAAACATAAAGAGTGAACAAAGTTTTGGAGGACATATTGAGAATGTATGTCATGCATCATTTAAATAAGCGAGAATATTTACTACCATTGGTAGAGTTTTCATACAATAATGGATATCATGAGTCATTTGGGATGCACCTTTTTAAGGCACTGTATGGTTGGAAATGCAACACTCTTATTATTTGGGATGACCAAGTAAATGTAGTAGTTCTTGGACATGATATGTTGAAGGAAATGGAGCAGAAAGTGGTAAATATCATGTAGAAATTAAAGGAAAGCCATGATAAGAAAAGAGTCATGCAACCCACAAGAGTATGCATAAGGATTTCCAAGTGGGAGAACATGTGTATCTCTACTTCAAACCAAGGAAGAGCTCACTGAAAGTGGGTTCTTTTTCTAAATTGGCATCCATATTTTGTGGACCATTTTAAATCTTGGAAAGAGTGGGGCCAGTGGCCTATAGATTTTCCTTGTCACCCACACTAAATGCACATAATTTTTTCACATTTATTTTCTTAAGAAATATGTACATGATGTTAACCACATTGTTGATTAGTCTATGATACAAGTGGAACCTAAGAGAGAGTTATAGTCAGACCCATTGTGAATCTTGGACTGGAGGTATACCGCACTTTGGAATCGAGTAATCAAGTAGGTCAAGGTGCAACAGAAGCACTTTAGATCATATGAAGCCACTTGGGAAATGGTTTATCAGATGAGGGTATCATACCCATATTTTTTTGTTGAGTAAGAAAATGTAAATTTAATTATAAATATGAGTAGAGCTATGTATATAAGCTCACTATAAGTACTGTGTTTATATGTAGAACACCAAAGATAGTGTTCCTCTAAGGGGTTGGGGTATGTAACAACCCTTTTTGGCTACCCCCTCATGCAAATATGATTATGTAAAATATCTATGTAAATGAGTGTGATTAATTTCATAATTTGAAAATGAATAGACTGAGAGAGAGGACATGAATTTAGAGCTTCAGGGGAGAAGCTATTGGGAATTTCTTGTGAAAATAACCAAGCTTTGAATTCTGCATTTAATCTTCCACACACATCCTTATTGAATCATAGAGAAAATGTACAAATTCATAAAGATGGTGTATGGGTTTTTTGTGCAAGAGGATGAGCCATCTTGTTATTGGGGAGCATGTTGGCTTTAGTAAACGTGCTACAAGAAAATGGAATAAGGTAGGTATGCTGGGGAGATGAAAAGTGTGTGCAAGTAGACACAACATACTCAGTAGAGAGGAAAAGAGGAAAAGGAACTCAAAAGAAAAGAGTTCCACAAGTGGAGACGTAAGATCTCTATACTCCCATGTGAATTATTGAGTGGAGCACTGGAGTGTGCTTTGGATTTCTAAAGTGTTATAAATTAGGTGGAGGCTAGATATATATATTTTTGCGAGATGTCAAGCGGGCAGAGACTAGATCTATGGATTCCTTAGTGGATTTCTAAACAGGTGGAGACCAATAATTTTATGCAACCATCTCACAAAATAGAAGAAAAGATAGATCAACAACTTAAAAATTAGCCTCTTCGAAGGGGCAACCTCCTTCACATTACATAAATGAACAATTATTGGATGATACAAATGATAAGACCTCCTTGGTATATATAGGAGTCTAAGGGGTCACAATATAATTAGAGCCTACATAAAAATAATAATGTAAGGGCACAACAATAACAATAGTGGGCTTTCTATGGGGCACAACAATAACAACATGGGGTATACATGGGCACGACAATAACAACATGGGGGATACATGGGCACATCAATAACAATAGGGAGCTACACTAACAATAACAATAAGGGGAATACACTAGTATTATAGGGACCTAAAATGACCCTATCCTTCAAAAAGTGTTGTCCTTAATGCTTGAGTATTTTTGGATGCTTTTGTATAAAATTATCATCCTCCCATGTGGAATATTCAACGGGTAAGTTCTTTTTCTTAATGAGATACTTTGAAATTAATCGATTTTGTAGCTGCCAGGTTCTTGTTTCTATGACTGCTTCAAGCTCAAATATGATTTTTCCTTCTTCTTTTAGTTCTGGAAACATTGTTTAAACTAGGATCTTGTCATTGATAACCTTCTTTAGGCATGAAACATGGAAAACTGGGTGTACTCGGGAAGGTGCAGGAAACTCCAATTTGTATGCCACAATACCAATCTTTTGCAACACCTTGTAAGGACCATAGAATTTGGATGACAATTTATTATCATTCTTAGCTTGCTTGAGGGACATTTTTTGTGTGGTTTTGTAGCTGTGAAAATACCGAGTCGCCTACATCAAAACTTCTTTCATTGCGATGTTGATCTACCTATTGTTTCATTCGATTCTACGCTAGAGTGAGGTTATCCTTTAAGAGTTGGAGAGTTTGTTGTTGATGTTTGATGTGATCTTCCACTGCTTGAACCTTAGAATTTTCTCTTAAATAAGATGTGATGGATGGTGGAAGATATCCATAAAGTTCCATAAATAGAGTCGTTTTTGCTGTAGTATGGAAGGAACTGTTATACCACCATTCAACTAGAGGTAATCACTTGACCCATTGTGTTTGTTTGTCAGATATAAAGAAACAAAGATATCCTTCCAAACATTTGTTCACTATCTCAGGTTTCTTGTTAGATTGAGGATGATAAGATGAGCTATGAGCTAATTGAGTACCAAGACAAGAAAATAATTTCGTCCAAAAATTTCCAGTGAAAATGGGATCTCTGTTGGTTTCCATGTAGCTTTTGAATTGTTTCCATAAATGCAGTAGCAACTGTATTGGATTTAAAAGGATGAGATAATGCACAAAAGTGTGCATAATTGGTAAGTCTATCAACTATGACCATGATGGCACTCTTTCATTCAGACCTGGGTAAACCTGCGATGAAGCCCATTGAAACCTCCTCCCAATGCTAACTTGGAATGGCCAAAGGTTGTAACAAACCCAGGTTCTTAATTGTCTCAACTTTATTTTTTTGGAAAACCAAAAATTCTACCACAAACTTCTCAATATCAGATTTAAGGTCATCCCAAAAAAATTCCTTCTTGATCCTGTGGTAAGTTTTTAAAAATCCAAAGTGACCTCCTAAAGGGGAGGTGTGCAATTCCAAAAGAATATTTTGCTTGAATTAGGAAATTTTACAAAGATATAAGCAATCTTGGTACCATAACTTTTCCAGGTAAATGTATCAGATGTAATAGGATATTCTTACAACTTGTGAATGAGTGTCCACACCTCTTCATCATTCTTCCATTCATCCCTTTCTTGGGTTATCCAGTCAGGTTGGATAATAGAAATGGCACAAAGCAATGCTTCCACATCCTCATCCTTTCTTGAGTGTATCTACAACAACATTTTTTCTTCCCTTTTTTGTGGATGATTTCAAAGTCATAACCCAACATCTTTTTGGCCCATTTTTGTTTCTCTTTTGAAGATAAACTTTGTTCCAAAAAGTATTTAAGACTATCATGATCTATTTTTACCTTGAAGTGTCTTCCCATTAGATAAGGTTGCCATTGATTTAGTGCCTATAATATTTCCAACATTTCCTTTTCATAAATAGGTTTGTGTAAATTCTTTCCTTTGATTGGACGATTTTCAAAAGCAATGGGTCTTCCTTCTTGCATTAAAACTTCACCAATTCCATTTTGCGAGGCATCACATTCTACAATAAAAGGTTTTTGTGAAGTCTGGCGTAGCTAAGAGCAGTTCTTAGTACATTCCTCTTTAATATGTTCAAAAGCCTTAGTTACTTATGGATTCCATTAAAATGCATCTTTCTTGAGTAATGTTGTTAGAGGTGCTACTATTCTACCATAGTCCTTAACAAACTTGCGATAATACCCTTTCACCCAAGAAATCATCGAAGATTCTTTATGGTTGTGGGTATTTTCCATTCCTTAATGACTTTAATTTTGTTAGGGTCTACCTTAACACCCTCATGAGATACAGTATGACCCAAATATTCCACCTCCTCTACTTGAAAGAAACATTTGCAGGTTTTTTCATATAATTGTTTCTCCTCCAATAGTTTGAGCACCATGTCAACATGTTGAACATGATCCTTCCAAGTCTAGCTGTAGATTAGTATATCATCAAAAAATACTAACATAAATTTTCTAAGGGTGGGTTTGAAAATGGAATTCATCAAACCTCTAAATGTGGAAGGTGCATTAGTAAGGCCAAAAGGCATGACCACAAATTCATAATGAACCTCATGAGTTCTAAATTTTGTTTTTAGAATGTCTTCAGTCTTCATTCTAATTTAATGATATCTTGAATGAAGATCCAACTTGGTGAAGTAAATTGCTCCATGTAATTCATCTAAAAGTTCATCAATGACAGGAATGGGAAATTTATATTTAATAGTGAGATTGTTGAGCTCCCTATAATCTGGACACATATTCCATAACCGATCCTTCTTACTCACCAATACTACTGGAGTAGAGAAATAATTTTGACTAGGTTGAATTATACCAGCTTTTAGAATTTCTGCTACCATACATTCAATTTCACTCTTTTGGGCATATGGATATCTATAAGGTCTGATGTTTGTAGGAACACTTTTTGGAATAAAATGAACAACATGATTATAATCGTGAATAGGTGGGAAGCCTTTGGGAGTCTCAAATACCTTGAATGATTGTCCAATTTTTTTTGGAGATCTTGAGAAATAAATTATTTCAATGTTTGAACCTCTAATGAGAATAATTGTGCAATTACGCTCCATTTTTATTTCTTTAGAAGATTTGTCATGCCATTAGAGTTGATTATATTTCCTAGTTTCCCTGTGATACCCCTTAATTCAACTTCCTTTCCTTCCTAAAAAAATTTCAAGAATTTTTTTTGAAAATTAAAAGTTATCGTTCCCAAAGATTGTAACCATTGGAATCCTATTACAACATCAAAACCACCCCTTGGAATGGAAAACATTGAACTATTAAATACATATTCCCCCATGATTAGCTTGATATTATGAAACTTTTCAGAGAAATCTATAGTTCCTCCATTTGCAACCATCACTTGACAATCTAGTGCTGGATATAGGAAGCAATTCAATTCTTTGGATATATTACAATGAATAGAATTATGGTTACTACCTGAATCAATCCGAATTATTACCTTTTTATTCTTGATATATCCTTCTAACTTAAGATTTTGAGGAATGGTAATTCCTATCAATGCATTACAACATATGGTCAAATTCATTTATTCTTTCTCTAGGGTTGGTTCCTGGTGTATATCCTCCTCTTTTGATGTTTATTCTTCCTTTTCTTCCCCCTCTTCACAATCTATGTAGAATAATTTATTGTCAGCACACTTATGACCTTTAGTGTATTTCTTATCACAACTGTAACAAATCCCTTTTTCTCCTTTTTCCTCCAATTTTTGTGGTGTCAACCTTGTAGGTTGTGGAAGATTAGGAGAAAAAATACTTCCATCTTTATAGTTGTGAGTGGTAGACTTCCTTGTTGCCATAATTTTGCTTTCAACTTTTCTTGCCACCCCGAATGCCTTCTCCAATGAATCAGGTTCCCAAAGGCGAACCTCATGTTGGATGTTATCTTTTAAAGTACCTATGAAGACATCCATCCTATGCTACTCTGGAATATCGATTACCCTAATATTCAATTTTTGGAAGTCTTCAATGCACTTCGCCATTGAAACTTTTAGTTTTAGATTTATCAATTGGATAAAGAAAGTGTTTCTATTTGTATATTTATAATGTGCTATCTTTTCCTTCACAAAAATTGACTAGTTGACAAGTGGTTTATGAGAACAAATCCACCTATACCATACAAATTGATTGGGTTATAAATATAAATATGCAATACATACCTTTTGTGGGGGTTTAACATCATGTAGATCAAAATATTTCCCCAGCTGTAGTATCCATGTTACCAGATCCTTGCCATCAAACTTCCTCATATTTATCTTTGGAATGTGGTGGTTCTTAAACCCCACATTGGAGTCTCTAAAATCATAATACGTATTCCTTTTTTCCTCATCATTATTTTCATGGATTAGCTTCTTCGAGGGGGAAACCTCTTTTACATTACATAAATGAACAATTATTGGATGATACAAATGATAAGACCTCCTTGGAATGTATAGGAGTCTAAGGGGCGACAATATAATCAGGGCCTACATAACAATAATAATGTAAGGGCACACCAATAACAATAGTGGGCTTCTTATGGGCCACAACAATAACAAAATGGGGGTTACATGGGCACAACAATAACAATAGGGGGCTACACTAATAATAACAATAAGGGGAATAAACTAGTATTAGGGACCTAGAAAAGATATCTGGATACCCATGGAGCCTGTTAGGTGGAGGCATAGTGTGCTCTAGATTCCAGCAAAAGATAGGTGGAGGCACTATGATCTATGGAATCCTGAATTGTGAACAAGTGGAGATCCTATGGGATTAAAGAAATTTTGAGGTCTAAAAGGGGCCTAAAAAATTGTACAACCATTTTTGAGTAAAAAAGTAAAAAGATAAAAAAAAAACTTTTTCCAACTCATATTTTCAAGTTATTTCCTTACAATTTTACTCAAATTTTGAGTGGGAGAAATTGTTGGATAAAAATTTAATTCCTCATCCAAGGAGTACCCATGTTACATACTTTCTATGGATCCTAATACATAAAAAATGCGAAATACATGAAAAGCATGATTGCAATCACATTTTTTCATGTATTTCTCATTGTTCGTGTAGCAGGGTCTATCAAAAGTATGCAACATGGGTACTCGGATGAGGAATTAAATTCCACTTCCAATGAATGATCCCACTCAAAATTTGAGTAAAATCGTAGGGAGAGAAGTTGAAAATACGGGTTTAAAAGGTAGTTTTTATTTTTTATTTTTTCTCTCTAAAATTTGATGATGTAATATAATATTATATTACTATATCCACTATTATTTTATAATATTCCTTAGCAGGCCCATTTTAGACCTCAAAATTTCTCAACTGACTCTAGACTCTTGTAGTTATTGTTTGGTGAAGCACTATTTGCTCTAGATTCCCATGTGACTGTTCATTTGACTAGTGTTGATTTTCCCTTGAGTACTTCACTCTTGAGGCTCTGAATATGGATCTAGGGTGTTCATCTACAATAAGGAATGTGTTGTAATGGATGCAACACCCTCCAAAATTTTGTTATGCACCCAATTTCAGAGCCTTCCTTGGATTTTTTCCCTTGATTTCGCAAACACTTGGGCTCATTCCATGAGCTCGTGTTGAGTCGTTACACCTTCTTTGCTTGACTGTTCATTGGTCATCTTTTAACATTTTGGTTGAAATGTCATGCTTGCAGTCATGTTCTAGCTATGTTCAAGGTCCATCTTCATGTGTACCAGTTGTATTCACTATGTAATCATCTGTCGCACTCAGACAAGAAGTTGTATGCATCATCGCGTAAGTGTCGTGACGATCATTCAATGATCTATCTCAAGTGTCGCACTTGTCTCTTGCACCCTTTAGTCAGTCACACTAAGCATATGTTGTCTTATTTGCTTGAGGTGTCTTGTCATCAAGTTGTGTTGAGTGTGCGTTTGCAAGGTCATGATACACAAGTCTACTTCCTCACACACTTAGTCATTTTTCCAAAAATCTGTTGACTGGACCACTCTCCATCAGTCAGACCTCCGCTAAGCTACAATGCACAGTCTCAGCCCTTAGTGATAAAATACTACTGCACAGAATTACACAGAGCTTGAGGTTGCCTCCTCGGTAGTCTACATTGCACAATCCTGGAATTGACTTGGCTGACTGTCACCCAGAACAATGCAAAAGTTGCCCAAGAATCCATGTCAATCTGCGTTTCCCACAAGCTAATCCATTAAGCCTCCTGATAGTCAACTGGAGAGTTTGATTGGGCAGTGATCTCGAGATTTACCCCCCCAAAAAATTGCGCAAAATATTTCAGCATGCCTACCTCCTTTGACTAAAGAAATTGCGTAGGAAAGTGAGACAAGCACCCACCGTCTGTCATTGCACTGCCTCTAAAAATTGCATAGTTCTATCAGTTAGTCCCCTTGCTAGCCGACCTGCTGCTTCTCCTAAAAATTGTGCAGTTTTCTTGGATTTTCCACTAGATTCCTGACACCCCACTTAGCTCAGAAACTGATCAGACATGTCTTGTGTGATTGCCTCCCAGTTCTATGCATTTTTGGCCAGCAAGCTCCCACAGCCCGCTCCCAGCCTCCTCTAAGAATCTTCACAGCTTTCACTACTAGTGTCCTCTGCTCCCCACACTGCCTTCACTAGAAAAATTGTGTAGTTCTTCCTCCCATATGAACTAGATGCTGAAGAATGTCACAACTATCCCAGACTGCTCTACCCAACGTCACAATGACCTCAACGCATTTTTTCTTGACAGTGTCCTGGAGCCCGCATCTTGGACTAGAATGTGCTTTGTGTAGTTTCAGAGCCTTGTCCTCTCTCCTAGTCACCTGCATTTGAAAACGAAAGATGATGCATCATGGTAGACTAGGGGATTTCTGGATTTGATGTATTCTTGTCATGAGTGACTGCAGATATGGATACATGGATGATACATGGTGCGAAAACAAATAGGATGAATAAGGAGCGCATGCTAAGAGACTTGCTCATGGACAGATGAAAAAATGAAGCATGCCAAGTACCAACAAAAGGGATACTTGCACGTGTAACATCCAGCAAACACCAAGACCATTGAAGACTCCACACACCTTGCCATGCAAAGGTGAAGCTATGATACACCAAGAGCACACTCACCATTCAACAACACTGTAGCTCGACATGGACACCACCATCAGCATGAACATACCAGCACTGTCGTGTCGAGTCATGTCATGAGTCATATCAACCACATAACTACTATGGGCCATAATGTTGTAATCAATGTAATGTAGCATGGAAGTCCAAGGGACCCACTTACGAAGTTGAAGAGTCATGTAAGTCAAATATCATGAGGGAACTCGGGAAGTCACAAGGGTCAAGTCCACCGTTGGCTATATATACCCCTCATTTGTACATGCAAAGGAATTTTCACCTTAGCTCCTCCCACATAGCCCTGAGAGTCTATAGTCTTTTCTTTGAGGAGAGAGCAGTGGCTCCAACTCCTCACTATTAGGGTTAGTGATGTAATGGTGTACGGATGTGTCTTAGAACTTTCACTTAATTTAGAAGCCTATCAATAGGCCAACACGTTTTCACACATCTAGTGTATTCATTTTAAGACTATTCTTTGGATGCTTGTAATGCATGTTTCTTTAACCTGTATTAAGACAATTGAACTATTTCGGTTGTTTTAGTGCATATCCTGTTGGAAATGTGTTCTATTAGTTGTTAACGTTGTCTCACCTATGTGGACTATTTTTCCAGACACTCAATAGATTCATTCTTGTAAACTTGTCATAACGATCGTCGCACTTATGTGGACTATTCCACTAGGTGTTCTATGTGCTATCTATTCTCTTTGTGTTTGTGATTACCACATCCATGTGGACTACTCCAATGGAAGCTACACATGTCATGTTATGTTGTGTGCCTCTAACAGAGTTGGGACTATTCCCTTTCAACTTGAGACTCACTCTCACCCTCTCCCTCTGCAGTGAAAGAACTTAGACACAAGTTACACTAAGCACTCACCAAGCACATGAACTTCGCCTTTTGAAGACTAAGTAAACCACTCTCATGTGCTGACTAGCAAGATCTAAGGCATATCTTTAAGATAATGGCAACCAAGAATTCATACCAGATGGGACTCATACACCAAATGGTGTGAGGTTTAGTTGGGACTTCATATCGGGGAGATCCCCTGAATGTTGGCGGGTCGAGCACCATTAACATTTCTGGTGCTAGAAGGAGGTTTGCCAATTGTTTATGGATGAATGTCCTCTCACCCCCACTCATTAATCATCTACTCAAGGCATCAAATCACACCCCCTCTCACCTATGCGCAACTCTGAAGTTGGTTACTCCTCACCTCCCAGACATGAACAAGAAATTTCGTATTAGCACCTCCGCTCTGTTTGTCCCATCACTCGTCAATTTTCCAAAGCAATCGGACTAATCCCAGGAATAAAATATCTTCCATATTTATCAAAGAAGCCGAAGACCACTCCCATAGGAGTTGTTTTCTTATCAGTGGAAGAAGCAGTTCTTGCCACGCTCAAAGGTCTGGCAGAAGATGTTGAAATAGAGAGGAACCTATAGTCTTCCAATAATGAGAATAAGACACCCTCGTGATCTTGGGCTCAGGGTCCATATAGGAGATGGAAGGAAAGGTAGCAGAGAAGGTAGAGGCGGAGATGAACCAACAAAGTTAGGGCCGAAACCATTAGATTTTGAAGAAGATGATGAGGATGAAGAAGAAGAAGACATGGCCAACCAAAACTCGGAATGGATGACTCAGGGACCATTTGCTCTCTTGGGTGCTTTACACAAGATTCCAAAGCACTCGGAGAGGATGCTGAAAAAGTATGACCTTGACAGAATAGTTAAGGCAGAAGACCACTTGGACAACTTCTACCTACAACAGACACTCGAGGTATGACACGATGACGTTGCATACTGATTGTTTCCGTGTACTACGGATGGCCGAGAAATAGTATGGTATCACAACCTTCCTGTTAATTCCATTCATAACTAGGTTATGTTCAAAAGAATGCTTTTGGAAAAATTTGCTGATGACAAGACCTCTGCCATGTTTCTCAAAGAGTTGGGTAGTCTGAAGATGGAGTCGAAAGAAAAAGTGAAATATTTTAATCAGAGGTTTTATGCATATTGAACAAGTTTTCAACATATACAAAACCTCATGACCCCATCACTGTTGACTATTACACGTCTGTGCTACCAACCTGTATTGTGCAGTTCTTCAAGCAAACTATGAAACCAACATTACTTGAAAATTTTGAAGAGGCAATCGCTGTGGAAACGGACCTGCACGCGATTGGAGTCATCAATAATGATGAACCAATAAAAGACTCCAATGATGCAAGTAGGAAGCCCCAGGCTGCTGCGAGTAAATGTGAATACAAAGAAGCAAGTGACATTGAAATGGTTACTTTTCTTGTCAAGAACTTGACAACAAAGATGCCTGAGCTAAAGAACAAACGGTCAAGACATCTGCTAGCAGCCAACCTCCAAGATAACAGAAGGCGATCATGTCATCAGGAAGCAACTGCTACTCGACTAAAACTGCACAGAGCTCCAACTCAGTGTTCCACATGGACATGTTCATGAACTCCAAGTTCTTCTCATTCGATAAAGATCATCACCCAAAAGGGACTTGTTCACAATGGAAACGAGTTGCGAAATTGATGTGTGTCAATATGACAAATGCGGTAAACAATGTGCAGTGTCAACTAGAAGATGAAGATGATGATGAAGATGCTACATCTGATGAGGCACCAAGCACTGGGCAAGAGATTAACATGTATCAACGCTTCAAGAAACACCGAAAATGAACACCGAGAAGCAACCCCCAAAGAAAAGTGGTCGATATAATCTTAGAAGTCAAGGGGCTCCCCCTATTACTGGGGGGGTGCAAGAAAAGTAGAGACTATTGATGAGGAAGGTTGATCCACCAGCTGTCCCAAAGTAAAAAGCTCAAAGCAAGCTCGAGAAGGAAACTATAGACAAGAGTACATCCATGAGCAGTAAACATCAGAACACTCTGCTAGACAATACAAACACAAGTCTAACCACGGACATCTCGGTGAGTTTACTCGCGCTTGATTACAATATTTTTGAAGATATGAAGAAAAATCATGCAAGCATCTCTTTGTTTGAGTTAGCTAAGATCCAGGGTTAGCGGAATATTTTGCTGCGCTCATTGGGGAAACTATCCATAGAAAACATAACCTCTACTAGCAAGGGAGAAATAACTTCTCCCATTTCACTCACAACTATGCTCAACACACTTTGGATGGAAGAAGCAAACTCTGTTTGCCCTTCATTCTTGTTATCATTTGAAATTTTTAACTGCAATGTTCACAATCGTTTGGTTGACTCTGGTGCATCAACCAACGTCTTTCCACTCTCCATTGCCAAGTGGATCAATGCGCAATGGATCAAGACATCTTCCCAAACCATCCAACTAGATCAAACAGGCATACCAGCCATTGGTGGACTCAAAGATGTCATCATATGATTATCTCATGACGACCGAGTTCACCAGTGCATCAACACTATCATTGTGGACATACCGGAAGCATATGGCTTACTGCTTAGTAGAGAATGGCCCAACAAGTTAAATGGGTACTTTGCCACATACTGGTCACACTTATCGCTTCCATACCAGGGAAAAAGCAACCATATTCGGGTGTTGTCCAAGAGATACATGAAACATAATGCCACTCCCATAAATGGTGAGAACGAACTGTTGGCTTTCCCGGAACTCATGTTTGGAAACTTCTTTTTGGAAACAAAACTAAGGTGTTATCTCACACAACCAACTCCAACCCAACCAGACACGCAGTAGGGTCTCCTTCCTTTCCAAACTAATGGAAATGAAACATGTACAGTACATTGTAACACTAGTAGTAGTAGCAGTATCAGTCGCAGTAATAGTACTAGCGCATCAAGCGGTCAATGTACATATGAGTTGTGGACCATGTATTTTGATGGATCAAAGACACATGATGGATCTAGAGCTGGGTGTGTCTTGATAGAACCAAATCACATGAAACATTTGATCTCAAGCCGCTTGGAGTTCGAGTGCATGAAAAACACTGTTGAATATGAAGCACTCGTATTGGGCTTGGACAAAGCCATCAACCTCATTGTTGCTGTGCTCAAAGTGGTAGGTGATTCAGAAATCGTAGTACGTTAGGTACTTAACACCATACATTGTTTGTCACCTCATCTCAAAAGTTATCGACAAGAGGTATGGCAACTAATCTCTAAATTCCAAGCATTCAATATCATTTTTGTGACTAGAATGCATAATGCAACTGCTGATGCCTTGACAAACGTAACTGCTAGGATGTCACCGCTTAAGGATAGGTTTACTATTGAAATTTTTCATAAGCCTTCTATACATGATAACTTAACTAATCTACATGTTTTTGATGATGATCAACATATACTACACTTCATGGCTAATGCTGATGTATTCAAGGACGCATCGATTGACTAAGATGAACACGAGTAGTCTCTGCAAGCCACAACTGATGACAAGAAAGGAAACCTCATCCCAAAGAGTTGGTATCTCTTGAAAAGCTCTATGAATTGCAAAACCACTTTCAAGGGCCAAGTAACAAAAAAACCCATAGTTCCACCATGATGTACGAACAAATCAACTTGGGAACAGAACAAGATCCGAAGTTCGTCAATCTTGGTACGTCTTGCACACAGTAGGAGCATTAAGCCTTTGTCTACTTGTTCAAAAAGTACCAGGATGCGTTTGTGTGGACATACGATGATTTGAAAACATATGACACACAAATAATCCAACATGTGATTCTGATCAAAGAAAGGGTCAAGCCATTTCAACAGAAGCTGAGAAAAATACATCCTTCACTTGAACCCCTCATACAGAAAGAGTTGGCTAAGATGTTGGGTGCATGAATTATTTGCAGAGTTTATAATTCCACGTGGGTTTCTAACTTAGTTTCTGTATGTAAGAAGTCCTACGAGATCTGGTTATGCGTTGAATTTCGAAACTTGAACCACACTTCAGACAAAGAGAACTAACCCGTGCCATTAATGGAGAATATTCTACAGACAGTATCTAGGGCATAAATGTTTTCCTTGCTTGATGGTTTTTCAGGATATAACTGGGTTCTGGTGGTGGAACCTGATAGATTGAAAACTACCTGCCATACCAAGTGGGGTAAGTTTGCCTACAGGAGAATGCCATTTGGGCTCATGAATGCAGGCGCAACCTTTCAGCGCACCATAGACATCGTGTTTCGTGGACTTATTAGATAGAGCGTAGTGGTGTACCTTGATGATGTAAATGTATTTTCTAGAAAATGGTCAGATCACATATGCCATCTGAAGAAGATATTTGAGTGATGCCGAAAATACATGATATCCTTGAAACCCAAGAAAAACATATTTGCAGTGTCTGAGGGGAACCTCCTTGGGCACACCATTGCTAGAAGTGGGATCAAGGTTGATCCGAACTGAGTTAGGATGATTACATAGATTCCTCACCCAAACAACAAGAAAGTCATGAAGTCCTTCTTGGGAAAGATAAACATCCTCCAGAAGTTCATCTCGGATTATGCGCAGATAGTGAAACTAATGCAAGACATGATCAAGAAGGATGCAATCTACAACTAGGGTAAGAAGGCAAATAATGCATTCACCTATATCAAGCAGGCTATCGCAAATGTGCCTACACTTTACAACCCAGACATTAACAAGGATTTCTTGCTATACACCTTCACCTCCGACAAATTGCTTGCTGCGGTACTCACTCAGAAGGATGAGCTGAACGAAGAACATCCCATCTCCTTCATGAGCACAACCATGCAAGGAATAGAACTCAACTAACCCATCGTTGACAAACAAGCATACAAAATATAAAAGGCGGTGAAACACTTCAGACCTTACTTGTTGAAGAACCATTGCATAGTATTTATGCCACACCCAACAGTTCAATCGCTGCTTGTATAACAAGAGCTAGGTGAAAGACGTGCGAACTAGATGACAGACTTGCAAGAGTATGATCTTGACATCAAGTCAATTCACACTGTCAAGCGTCATGGTCTTTGCAAAAATCACAATTAAAGCAGTCCATGCACAGGAGGAAGAAGAAGAGATTGGTAGTTGGGAGTAAGAAATCGAGATGTACAATGAAGAGCGAGCACCACCCACTTCATGCAGAAACTCTTGGTATGAAGATGTAAGCTAATACCTTGAGCATGGCACCATACCCTCTCACTTCTCTATGAGATAGAAGAGGGAACTTCGCCTCAAATATTTACCTTATCAGTTGGTGCACGAAGTGCTTTACAAAAAGCATAATAACGAAATTTTTCTTAGGTGTCTGGAGGCACATGATTTAGAGAAGGTCTTTCATGATATGCATGATGGAATAGTTGGGGTCCACTTCGTAGGAAATATCACTATGCACAAAGTTATGTGAGCATTTTTCTACTAGCCCAGATTATTCAAGGATGCACATGCCTATGCCTGCAAGTGTACGGTCTGTTAGTGATGTGCTGGTAGAACATGAAGGTCAGCAACCCCGCTACACCTTGTTGCAGTGACTGAACCGTTCCAATAGTGGGGCCTGGACATCATTGGGGAAATCTTCCCACATTCATCGAAACAACACAACTACATCTTGACAGCTACAGGTTACTTCACGTGGTGGACATAAGTAGTTCCCCTTAAGCAAGTGAATGACCAGGAAGTCAACAACTTCCTCCAATAGAACATCATCTCACGATTTGGCATTCTCGTATCACTAATTTTTTACAATGAAAATTACTTTTAGTCTTTAAAGCTTTATGATTTTGCATTGCATTATGGTTCTTTCTTAAACACTCATCTAACTACTACTCGCAGGGAAATGATATCACATAATCTACAAATAAAAACCTTATCTGCATTATTGAGAAGACCATTTACTCTTAACAATGTAACTGGCACTCTACTTTGATGAATGATTTATGGGCTGACCGTATAACACATAAACCCTCTCTAAACACTTTGCCATACTCTCTGGTTTATGGGTAAGAAACCATCCTTCTACCAAACATCTACTTTCCTGTGCTCCAATTGTCCCAAGAATCCCAAGGCAAACCTTGTCTATTAGTTCAACGTAGGATGGATACACTTCACAAGTTGCAGGAAGAAAGGATGAAAGAAAAAGAAAAAGTCACACTCCACCAGAACCATACCAAGAGATGGTTCGACAACAAGTCTGCAGGGAACGCTAACTTCAATGTGGGTGACTTAGTATTCAAATGGGGCAAACCCCATGAAGACAAAGGAAAACATACGAAGTTCCAGTCCCTGTGGATTGCTCCATATACTGTTCAGGAGAATCTTGGCCCACACACATACCATCAGAAATCACTCGACGAGAGGATTGAAAACCTTCCTGTCAATGACCAAGATCTAAAACACTACTTTCAGTAAGCCGGGACCGCACCCCACGCCATGTACATAGTATGTTTACTGCTTGTTGCCTTTTCATTTTGCTTTGCTATTTTTGCTTCAGTTTGTTTTGTTTTCTTAGCATCATGCTATTTTTAGTTTTGTCAATAAGTGTTTCCCTCTACTAAGCTCTGGATTTTGAATGAGTATGTGGCTGAGATACAAAGAGTCTTGTGAAACTACAACACTTGGCTAGTCCTGTGTCTGTATTCTTTGTGCTTGGTTATAACCTTCGACTGATGAAGCCTTGAAGGGAAATATGATCCGTTTGTAAGGGAAACTCTGGTCCAACCATGAACCTATGTCCAAATTGGGAAAACCCATGTCTATACTCAGTCTTCTACTCTCTGTGTTCAAGCTCATCCAACTAGTAGAAACGAAGAAGGGGAAATCTAAACAAGCAAACCTAAATAAGAGGTCTTACATGCTTCTCTGAAGGAACAACCTCTTCTGCTCTCAATAAGTCGGGATCCCTCTTCCACCCCAAAAATAAATAAGTGCCTATGCACAAACCTCTTTTCAAAAATACAAAGGCAAAAGAAGAGAAAGGCTTCATGCGCAGAGAGGTGAAGCATGCAACTCCACCGGGGTACTGACCTCGCTAGTAGTGGAGAAATGCATGTGTTCCTGTGTGACTTCAACGGGGTACTGTCCAAGCCTCTTGGCAGTGGAGCAACACCAAAGATGAAAACTTATAGTCTGAAAATTTTAAACTCACGAGCCAAACTACTCTTCTTGATTTTGAAACGCTATGATCAAGCTGAAACATGTTGTTGTGTTTGACTGAGTTGGAAAAAGGTGAACCATGTCTATCCATGGGGTAAGTTGGGAAGCCAAGGTAACCCACATAGTGATTCAATACTCCCTAATAAACCAAGGCCCTGTACTGTCAATGGATTGAAAGAAAGAAGCTGGTATTCAACCAGTGTGTCGCCAAGTGTTGTAGCGGCTACAACACCCTCTAAAATTTTGGCCCGCATCCATTTTTAGTGACTTCCTTGGTTTTTTCCCTTGATGTTCGCAAACACTCGGGCTCATCCCATGAGTTCATGTCAAGACATTACACCCTCTTTGCTTGACCGTTCATTGATCATATTTTAGCATGTTGGTTGCAATGTCATGCTTGCAGTCATGTTCTAGCCATGTTCAAGGTTCATCTTTGTGTGTACTAGTTATATTCACTATGTAAGAATTTGTAGCACTCGCACATGAAGTTGTATGCAATGTCGCGCAAGCATTTTCACGGTTATTCAATGATCTATCTCAAGTGTCACACTTGTCGCTCGCACCCTTTGGTCAATCACACTAAGCATATGTTGTCTTGTTGGTTCGAGGTGTCTTGTCGTCAAGTTGTGTTGAGTGTGTGTTTGCAAGATCATGTATACACAAGTCCACCTACTCACACACACAGTCATTTTTCCAAAAGGTTATAGACCATAACACCCTCGATTAGCTGGACCTCCGCTGAGCTATACTGCGTAGTCTCAACCATCAGTGACCAAGTATTGCTGCCCAGAACTGCACAGAGGTTGAGGCTACCTCCCAGGCTGTCTGCACTGCATAATCTTGGAATCGACGTGGCTGACTGGCACCCAGAACAATGTAGAATTTTCCTACGAAGTCATCTCAATCTGCACTTCCCATAAGCCAATCCATTAACCCTCTCGCCGGTCAACCAGAGAGTTTGACCGGGTAATGACCCTAGGCTTCACTCCTCCAAAAGATTGCACAGAATCTGTCAGCATGCCTGCCTTCGTTGACTAAAGAATTTTTTCATACAAGAGGGAAAGGCACCTGCTGCCAGTCACTACACTGTCTTTGAAAACTGTGTAGTTCTTTCAGTCAGTCCCCCTGCCAGCCGACCTGCTGCTCCTTCTGAAAATTGTGAAGTTTTATTGGATTGTCCATCAGCTACCCAACACCCCTCTCAACCCAAAAAATGCGCAAACATGTCTTACATGAATACCCCCAATTCTGTGAAGTTTTGGCAAGAAATCTCCTGCAGCCCGCTCCCAGCCTCCTCTGAGAATTTGCACAGTTTTGATTGCCAGTGTCCTCTACTGCCTGCAATGCCTTCCTTGGAAAAATTGTGCAGTTCTGCCTCCCAGCTGATCCAGATCCTGCAGAATTTCACTGCTATCTTGGACTGCTTAACCCAGCCTTTCAGTGACGTATGCACAATTTTTCTTGACAGTGTCCTGGAGCCTGCATCCCGCCCTCGAATGTGCTTTGCATAGTTTTAGAGCCTTGTCCTCTCTCTCGGGAACATGTACCCAAAAACGAAATATGATGCATCATGGTAGACTAGGGGATTTATGGATTTGATGTCGTCTCATCATGAGTGATTGGAGATACAGATACATGGATGAGAAATGGTGCGACGACGAACGAGATGAATAAGAAGCACATGCTAGGAGACTTGTTCATGAACAGATGAACACATGAAGCATGCCAAGTACCAATGAAGGGGATACTTGCATGTGCAACATCAAGTGAACAATAAGACCATCGAAGATTCTACACACCTTGCCATGCAGAGGTGAAGCTATGATACACCAAGAGAACACTGATCATTCAAAAACACTGTAGCTCGACATGGACACCACCATCAACATGAACATACCAACACTGTCTTTTTGAGTCATGTCATGAGTCATCTCGACCACATCACTACTATGGGCCATACTATTGTAATCAATGTAATGTAACATGGAAGTCTAAGAGACCCACATACGAAGTTGAAGAGTCATGTAAGTCAAACAATCATGAGGGAAGTTGAAGAGCCATAAGGGTTAAGTCCACCCTTGGCTATATATACCCATCATTTGTACATGTAAAGGAATTTTCACCTTAGCTCCTCCCACATAGCCTTTAGAGTCTGTAGTCTTTTCTTTGAGGAGCAAGGAGTGGCTCCAATGCCTCGCTATCGGGGTTAGTGATGTAATGGTGTACAAATGTGTCTTGGAACTTTTGCTTAATTCAGAAGCTTGCTAGCATGCCAACACATTTCCACACATGTATTGTATTCATTTGTAAGACTATTATTTGGACGCTTGTAATTCATGTTTCTTTAACCTGTATTAAGATAGTTGAACTATTTCAGTTGTTTTAGTGCATATGTTGTTCTAAATGTGTTGTATCAGTTGTTAATGCTATCTCTCCCATGTGGACTATTCCACTGGGCACTCGACAAGTTCATTCTTATAAACTTGTCATAGCGACCATCACACTTGTGTGGACTATTCCATTGGGTGTTGTATGTGCTATCTATTCACTTTGTGTTTGTGACTGCCACATCTGTGTGGACTACTCTGCCGGAAGCTACGCATGTCGTGCTATGTTGTGTGTCTCTAACATAGTTGGGACTATTCCCTTTCGACTTGAGACTCACTCTCACCCTCTCCCTCTGCAGTGAAAGAAATTAGACACAAGTTACACTAAGCACTCACCAGGCATACAAACCTCACTATTTGAAGACTAAGTAAACCAATCTCATGTGTTGACAAACAAGAGCTAAGGCATATCTTTAAGATAATGGCAACTGAACCATCATACTGGATGGGACTCCTACACCAAATGGTAAGGTCTAGTTTAGACTTCATACCGAGGAGATCCCTTGAATGTTGGTAGGTCCAACACCATCAATAGAATGGTATTATAATGACCTATGGTTAGGAGAAAAGTTGAAGTCCTTCTCTCAGTTTCCAGTCATTTAACTAATAAGTTAAGTTTCTTACTTATATCTCTATGCATAATTATGCCATCTGAATGATGATTGATGTTATATCACCCTCCTCCCACATTTTCCCAAGCTAATCTGTCCACCAGGGAAAACATGTGACGAAGAGTTACTATGATATGATTAAACTCCCCATGTACAATTAAGGAAGTGGAATCGACAGACCAAAAAACCAAACTAACCTTTCTCAGGAGCTAGAGGACACCCAGAGACTAACCAACCACTCCAGGTGCCCAACCCCTACAGGGCCCCCAATCACTCCCATGAAAAGCCCTCCAAGGGACTGAAACTCTCTAGTCGCTCACACAACAAGGCATCCATGTGACTGCAACCTTTTTAAGACAATTATGTGCTAGTGACCTTGAATTCTAAGCCACATTTTCAGGGCTAGGACTCAGGCCTCTGCCATGAACCTAATGAAATTATAAAAAATGGCAACTAACAAGAAGATAAGGCCTCTAATTCAAAAACTTGAAGAAGGACCTAACTAGACTAATCCTAACCATGACAAGACTTTCATCAAAAACATCATAAATGTGTAATGTACAGGTCATATAAACACATTTGAAGATAGGGACCTCATACTTATTTGAGATTCGCCAAGAAGGTCTAATGCCCTCTTGCAATAGCTACATTATCATCTATTAGGTCATATATTCATTAAAATTTCATTTACTAATAAAAAAATGATGAGAGACATAACCAAGGTCTATCATAAACCATGCTTATAACCATCATATAAAAAACATAATAACAAAGATAACACAACCTTTAAAAACACATAATAACAAGTAAATTTACACATGGAACACAATAGGAAAAGAGCTATTATTAACATATGCAAAGGGAAACCAAGTCAGGGACTTCCACGTACCACCCGACCATAGATTGGGCTGAACCAAATCTTTCTTTCCACCAATCACCCTCGTGCCATATTCCAAGCATGAATGTGGGACTCACAACAAAACGACTAGGGCTTCCTCAAGATTTATTGTATATCCTGCCAATATTGATCAAGGATTCCTAGGCCCGAAACCCTCATCTATACAACGTGATTTATCACAATCCCACCAAGGGATTCCTAGGCCCAAATAAGAAACATACACTACTAGGCTTTACCATAATCCCACCATATACCAGTCTAGGGATCACTAGGCCTATAGAAGCATGGAAGCATATGGATCTCTCCACCTAAACCATGAGGAATTTGTCCATATACACCTTCTAGGATTTACCATATATATTTCCAATCACTGGTCGAGGATTACTAGGCCCAACGAGGGTACACACAACCAAGTTTTACCATAATCCTAGGCCTCATGATTTTTCATGAGATCACCCCACTCAGTTTTAAAATCATATGGAAATCAAACTAAACCAAGTAAGAGAAACCCCATCACACCATGGATATCTGAAAATAGCAAGTCAAGGCTAAAAACCATTGTTGCAACTAGGAAAAAGCATGCCAATGACAACAAGGGAACCAAGAACACACATGCATGTACCATGCGTGCCAAAACTAGAAAGGAAATCATACATGCAACTTGATACTTGCAAGTAATCCCACTGTAGTTTCTTGATCCAACTCTTCCTTATTTTATCTTTGCTTCCCTTTTCTTTCTTTTCCTTCCTTTGCTTTCCTTCCTCCAATGCTAGAGTGCTCCAAGAATTCTCTAAGCATGCAAGAGTATGAGAGAGTATAGAGAATAGAAAGAGAGATATCCAAAATTGAACTAAAAAAAAGGTTGTGAACTGATCCTCAAAATCCTTTTTATTAATTAGGCCCCTATTTCCTTTAATTTCCATTATTTTTCCTTCATTTTACTCGTCACATGCAACATGTAACCTTTCACCTTCTTTTTCTCCTAATTTCCTTTATTTTCATCAATAAAATGCTAATTAATGCCGCTTTTCCTTTTCAATGCCTTTGCCAATTTCCCCTTAGCCATATTAAACCAAATGAACACCCACTAGGATATTTTTCCCAATATTCATCTTGGAATAAGTGTCCCATAACCTTGGTTATTATTTTTCCTTTATTAACTTTATTACATGGATTTTTATCTTGGGGTTGTTACAAACCCCTCCCCCTTATGGGAACACCGTTCTCGGTGTTCAATGACACCTAAAACCAGCAAGGCCACTGAAAATATAAACATACTTCCCATAAATCTTTATAACTTAGCTCTATGTAGTATTTACAATGAACAACTTATTGAAAAGAAAACCAACATGAAAAACATAAAAACATGACACCCATACCACTTATTGGAGCTTTATAACACAACTAATGGTAGTATTTAAATCCATATACATATATACATATACCAACAATTCTTTGCCTCAATCAGAAAACAAGGAAGGATACATATGTTGTGTCTAATAAGTCATCTCCCATGTAGCTTCATCGGGCCCAAAGTGCTTCCAATGCACTTTAAACTACTCGATTGCTCGGTTCCAGAGTATGAGCATCTTTCTTTACAAAATACACTGAGGTTTTGACTAGAATTCTCCTTCCATCTCCACCTGCAACACAAACCAATTAATAACATGATCAACACCCTTTACATATCTTTTAAGCAATGAAACATGGAAAAAATCATGGACTTTCACTATCGGAGGCAACTTAAGTCTATAGGCCATTGGTCTAATCCTCTCAAGGATCTCGAAAGGCCCACAATACCAAGGTTCTAGCTTCACACATGACCCAATCCTCAAGGAGATACTCTTGGGCTCAATGCGCAAGTACACATGTTCCCAAACTTGAAACTCCTTAAATAACCTGTGCTGATATGCATAAATTTTCTACATATCTTGTGTTTCCTTTAGATTCTTCTTAATAACCTGTATTTCTTGTTCCATCTCTTCCAACATGCTCGGTCATATCAACACCCTATTCACTGGATCACTCCAACTAATATGAGTATTAAAACTTTGCCCATACATTACCTCAAACAAACTCATCCTCAGTGACTCCTGATACCCAATGTTGTAAGCAAACTCAGCTAGTGGAAGATACTCTTCCCACTTCTCCTACTGATGCATCACATACATCTTGAACATGTCCTCCATGATTATGTCGACCCTGTCTTTCCATCTGTCTACGGATGATAAGTTTTGTTGAAGGCCAACTCTGTACCCAAACCTACAAACAACTATTTTAAGAATCTAGAAGTGAACTTAGCATCTTTGTCTTACACAATCTTCTTCAAAACACCATGTAGCCTCTCTAACTCCCTGATGAAGACCTATACTACATCACTAACTCAATACGTAGACTTCATGTTGGAAATTGGATAAACCAACTCTCCCCATGTGTTTCACGACATGGACTAATCACCTCTCGTGGATCCTTATCTCCGGTGATGTGATCGTTGACTAACACCTGCGTGTTTTGGTCTAATGACAATCGTGATTCCCAATAAGTGTATCAGAGCATAGGTCATGAATTTGATACACACTTGGCTCCCATTGGGGGGGATATTGTTGGAAACTGGATAAACCAACACTCCCTGTGTGTTTCATGACATGGAATAACCACCTCTCATGGATCCTTATCTCTTGCAATGTGATTGTTGACTAACACTTATGGGTTTTTGTCTATCGACAATCGTGATTCCCAACACTCCAGTGGAATGAAGTGTTCTACCTTTTTCAACCTATCCAAAAAAACCATGATGGAATCATGCCATCTATGTCCTCGAAAAACCTGTAATGAAGCCCATGGCAATAACCTCCCATTTCCACTTCGAAAATCGGCTGTAGTAAAACACCTGGATTCTTACACTCTACTTTTGCCTGTTGAAAATCTAAACATCTAGCCACAAACTCTGCCACCTCCTTCTTTAGATTCGGCCAATATTAGAACTTCTCCACCATTGTAAATGTCTTATGATATCTTGGGTGACCTGAATACTGTTTAGCATGAAATTCTCTCAAGATAAGCTTCTTGAGTTCACTGCTGTCTAACACATAGATTCTATCCCTAAATATGACCAAACCATCTGCTGTGAGACGATAATCTACATCCTGATCACCTGTATCCTACTGTAACCTATGCCCAATCTTCCTATACTTGTCATCTTGTTGTCCTCCTTGTAAGATACGATCCTATAGATATGTCCCATAAGAACTCATAGCTACTATATGATTCACCTGGGTTCTTCTGCTAAGAGCATTTGCAACGCTATTTTCCTTTCCATTAATGTACATGATCTCAAAATCAAACTCATTGATCGTGGCTAACCATATACTATTCCTTGCATTCAGATTCAATTGGTCGAACAAGTATCCCAATCCACTGTGATCACTCATCAATAAAAACCTCCTACCAAGAAGATAGTGCCTCCACATCTTCAAAGCATGGATAATCGCTGGCAGCTCAAGATCATGTGTAACATAATTCTGCTTGTGCTCTCTCAATTTCCTTGATTCATAACATACCACCCGTCACTCTTGCATCAAGACTCCACCAGGTCCTCTCTTGCAAGAATATGTACACATCACAAACTCTTTATCTGGATCTGCAATCTTGAGAACTGGAGCATTTGCCAACAGCTGCTTCAACCACTCAAAAATTTCTACACATTCCTCTGTCAATTCAAATTTCTTCCCTTTTATTTACAATGATGTGATAGGATATGAAACCTGTGAGAAGTTCCTAATGAACCTCATGTAGTAACCTGCTAACCCCATAAATGACCTTACCTCATCCACATTCCTAGGAGCTGCCCATTCCATAATAGCTCTTATCTTTTCTAGATCCACTACTATGCCTTCCTTGGAAATAACATGTCCCAAGTAATGTAACTCTATATGAAAGAAACTACATTTTCTAAGATTGGAATAAAACTGATGCTCTCTTAGCAATATCAACACTACTGCTAAGTGTTTGGCATACTCTTCCTCATTCTTAGTGTTGGGTGTGGAGCTTGATTATCTTCTTTATTCAAAGGTATCACCACATTGGACCCCAGTTCGTAATGGGGCGACAACGACACCCGTAATATTTGCACTGTAGGGGGGGTCTAGGAGGGGCGGTTGCAAACTTTGGGAGCCCTCCCCTGGCGGGGGATCGGGGGCAGTGCCCCCAAAGCTAAAAATAGATGTAAAATTGCTTTGTAAAATGTTGTAATTTCATAGTTAATCTGGGTCATTCATTAGGCGGAGATCTGATGGTAGAAGGTATGTTTAATTTAGGGTTTTTGGCCCTACAAGGTAACCCCTCGCTATATATGAGGGAATTGTATTGCGTCTATGTAGATCTATATTCTGAGTGAGAAAGAGAGAGAATATTGTGTGAGAGCAAAGAGGGAATTACAACAGATTTGCTATAGGTTGTATGTCTTCAGTTTGCTAGATAATATAAAAGGAAGGACTGGTTGTTTCTCCGTGGACGTAGCCCAAATTGGGTGATCCACATATATCTGTGTCTCTCTTGTTTTATGTGTTTTATGTGTTTTTATTTCTACAATATATTTTATGTGTTCCATTGCTCTGTGATATATAATTTTATAACACTTAGAATATATCAATATATCGTCATTGAACACAATAAAATAATTCTCCAGATAAGGACACAACGCACTATTCATCAAACACATAAAAGTAGCTGGAGCATTAGTAAAACCAAATGGAACTACAACAAACACATAATGAGTGATTGGAGACTTCCACAATTAATCATATTGTTAGATAGCTTTGGAATAACACTGTGTAAAATGTGTGATCTATCCATACTTGTTTCGAGAAGCTATCTTGTAAATATCCTCTTCTTTGATGCGTACTTGATGGTATCTTGATCTCATATCCATCTTCGAGAACATTGTTTCCCTCTTCAATTGGTCAAACATATCATCAATCCTCGACAATGGATACTTGTTCATGAAGGTTACCTTGTTCCACTACCTGTAGCCAATGCATAACTTGGGAGTACCATCCTTCTTCTTTATGAACAACACTGGGGCACCCAAGGTGATACACTTAGCCTGATGTATCCCTTGTCAAGCATTTCCTTCAACTACAATTTCAACTCTACTAACTCTGATGTGCTCATCCTGTATTGTGCCTTTGATGCTGGTGTTGCCCTTGGTACCAACTTAATGGAAACTTCCACTTCCTTGTGAGACGGAAACTCTGAAATCTCTATGGGAAATACATCCTGAAAATGCTATAAAATAGGGTACCTTCTCAATACCTCTGCATCCTCAACATCCTTACCTTTGTCATTGTAAATATGTACTGCAAATAACACACACCCTTTCCTATGACTACACTTTTCCTGCATAGTTTTAACAATTCTAATTTATGTTTCCTTCTTCTTACCATACAAGATCCTTTGTTCTCCATTGTCATCCAAGCACTCAATGGAATTTTCATAATAATCCACCTTGGTCCTATGAATATACAACCAGTCCATACCCAAAAACATAATGTATGATCCCAACAGAATCACATTCAAATGCGTTCATGTAGGCATACCATTAAACTCCAATGCATAAGCTCTTACCTAATGATGAACTATTTTCTTTTTACCTGTAGCCAACTGCACTAATCAAGATTTTGCACACACTTCTTTATTCAAAACACACTTATCCACTAGGTTAGGATTAACATAACTATAATTAGATCCAGGGTCAATCAAAATAGAAAAACTTGATCGCAAAGATTACTGTCCATATTGATAATAGATGCATGGTGATCTACCTACCTATTATCCAATGTTGCATAGATCCATGGAATGCTCTGCCTAACATCCCCAACCTTTTGCGCTTCTTGTGCATTGTAGATCTGAGGCCTACCACCCTGATTCTACGAACAATCCTTCTTGAGATGCTCCTTACCACATGTCCAACACTGCAACTGTCTCCTACCATCGCCTTTGTTATGCTATTCTCCAGGCTGAGGTCCATTAAAATTATTGTAAGGTGCAACATTTTATTTCTCACCTACATCTTGGGGTCTTGTTATTTTCGGTTGCCATTTACTTTTAGTCTTGTCTTTTATTTTCCAACCTTGCTAAGTTTCTGTATTACACTTTGATTTCTCATAATAGTGCTTCAACTTCCCAATGACATCTTCAAGTGACCGAGGATCATCATACTCAATCATATCTTTAAATGCTAATGGTAATCCACTGAAAAATATCTGAACTTTGGCTTTCTCATCCTTAAGATACAATACATACCTCATGAACAAATCCAGGAAATTGGTCATATACTCCTCATCCGTCATCGATCCCATGTTTAGCTCATAGAATTCCTTGGATTTATTGTCTTAGTACCTCTCTAACAAATATTTATTCTTGAAAATTCTCTTGAATTCATGCCAACTCAAGTCTTATGTTCCGATATCTCTAACACACTTCACATATTACCACCAGATGTCTACTTTCCCTTTGAGCTTGAAGATAGATATTCTGGCCTTCATATTCTCTGTGTAATCATGCAACTCCAAGAACTTCTTCATCCCGAGTAACCATTCCTCTGCATCTTCTGGTTTCTTCAAATCTCCATCAAAGGTAGGTGGCTTGGCTTTCATGAACTCATCTGGAAAATATCTAGTTTCATTCCTCCTGTAAGGATGATAACAACGATGACCATGGTATATGTTGGAACCAAAACTAGAATAGGACTTGTGTCCATCACCTCTCCTATCATGTGTGTCCAAGAACCTGCTATCTCTGATCATGTCATCCCTATTTGACCTGTGCCCACCATGAGGCCTATTGTTGTATGCCCCGTTAGTCCTATTTTGTTGTTCATAACTAATCATAAGCAATCCTTGTCTCTACAAGTATGAAAAACTTTGAAGGATAACTACATTAACCTCTACTTGTTTCTCTTGTGCCTGAATTATTCTATCATTATCTGCTTTGCAACTTCTTATTTCTTCCTTCAAATTTCTCAACATGTCTGCTATGTCAGGAGAGTTCCCATCACCATGTTGCTCATTTGATCTATAGGGAGAATCTCATGAACTATAGTCTACCATCTTGCTAGTCATTTTTGATCTTCTTCTTGCAACTATACCATGTTAGTTATACTAAAATAGAAACATAATCAACATACCTCGGTATAGTTAAGGGTAGGATATCTGCTATGTAAGATCAACCAGATTAGAAAAATACATGTATAAACATAATCATAGTAGTATATAAACATCATCTCAATCAAATTCTAGTTACAATTCATGACCATACAAACTGCATTCCATACCCTCATGCATGACAACTATAATCATGACAATGCATGCATACATCCACATAGACAATAGTGATACCCAAAAAATCCATATTCAACCAAAATGCATGCATGAAAAATACATCACAAGTTACAACAATAACACCTTTAACATCTACATGACAACACAACAACAATGACCATCACGATTGATCCAAATGGATCCGAGAATGCTCTCTAAGTCTTCATAAATTCTTTAAAAATCATGCCAAAGATCAAAGTTATCACAAGAGGAACACCCTTAGCATGGCGGGGAAACACTATTGGGAGGCCCAAAACCTGTGAAAATAGAGAAAAAATGGAGCTATCGAAGACGGAATAGTTAAATACACAATAACCATCAAATCTGGCCGATCAACAGTCTAGATTCGATCGGCGGATCGCTATCAGTGGTGGCTATCGGCACTTATCGACATAACCTACATAAGAGTTGCGTCAACGATTGGTAGAGATCTCATGGGTGATGCAATAGCGAATGGCGGGGTCAACGAGGACCATCGATCAAGTGCGTAGATCGACGACCCAAGTTATGGTGCCAAATCGCAGTCAGCAGATACAAAGGAGTGGGGTTTATATATGCGATCCGATGGACCGGACTCGATAATATTATAGGCCATATTGTATGGATTTTGAGATCCGATAAACACCATTTTTTAATGTATTGTCGTAGTTTCGTTTGTTAAACAAAATGGGAAGGGGAAAGCACCGATGCAATAATCCGGACCCGAAAGGGTGCCTTAAGGCTATTCTATATAATTTCAAGTCTAGAGGAAAGCCATTTTAATGCATTTTCATAGTTGTAATATATTTCTGAAATGCAAAGGGACGGGCCCTTCTGATATGCAATAGTGACTTGTGGGCAGACTCGATAGAGGAATGAATCATATTTAAGGACTTTTAAAGTCCGATATATTGAGTTTTGGCAGAATTTCTCTGTGAAAATACATTTTCCCTGTGTTTAATAGAGCGCAACTGTTTCAGGAGTTGTAGAGGCCCGAGGCACTCTGGCATTACAGAATGGTGGCCACCTCCTCTTATGCATTAAGAAATGATTGTGTAACACTGACAAAGGGATTCAAAGTGTGCAGAGGCCGGGGATACTAAGAAACGGGAACCTGAAACGAACAGGCAGTGTTGGCTTTAAAGCCACAAATAGAGAGCGAAGCAAAGGAGGCAATATTGCAAGAAAATTCCAAGACAGAGTTAGCACGGAGACAAAGAGCATTGAGGGAGTCTATGTACTCATAGAGAACTTGAGAGGTTCAAGTAAAGCTCTTCTTATTGTATTGTATTGTGTGTGAGGCGCAAATAGAGCTCACGGTTGTAAAAAGAACTATGCTTGAAGACATAATAGAGAGGCCACCACTGAAGGTTGGAACAGGAGATGTAGCCCAGGAGTATTTGGTGAACTCATTAAATTTGCTATGTCATGTGTTGCCTATTATGTTTTTCTTTGTTTACTGCTTCATTGTATGTGCATTTCACATTCTTATTCATCCATTGCATAAAATGACATAGACTAATCCATGCACATTAGTCTGTAATACCTTATTATTGTCTTAGATCTCATTATCAGATCAACCATGCATACACATCAAGCACATATACATCCTACATGCATGCATGACAACCATATTCCACCTATCCAGTCCAAGGGGTGAACCATGCTATGATACCACCATTTAACACCCTCCTACTACATTTACCCAATCTATCTGGTCCACTATGGTAAACATATGACAAAGAGTTACTATGATATGATTCAACTCCCCTTGTACAGTTAAGGAAGTGGAATCGAAACACCAAAAACCAAACTGGCCTTTCTCAGGAGCTATGGGACCCCCAGGGGTTAACCAACCACTCTAGGTGCCCAACCCTTGAGTTAGCTTTCTTTTTCTGAGATAGATCCCTAGTATCTCCCATGAGAAGTGCTCCAAGCAATTAAAACTCTCCAGTCACTCACACAACAAGGCATCCATGCGGTTGCAACCTTTTTCAGTCTGTTCTATGCTTTTTTTAGGGCTAGAACTCAAGCCTTTGCCTAGAACTTGATGAAATTATCAGAAATAATAACTAACAAGAAGACACAACCTTTAATGCGAAAATTGAATAAGGACCTAACCATGGAAATCCTTTCATCAAACACATCATAAATATGTAATGTGCAGGTCATATAAACACATTTGAACATAGGGACCTCATATTATATGAGATTCATCAAGAAGTTATGGTTCCCTCTCACAATAGATGCATTATCATCTATTAGGTCAAACATTCATTAATATTTCATTTACTAATAAAAGCATGATGAGATCCATAACCAAATTCTGTCATAAACCATGCTTATAACCGTCATATAACCAACAAAATAACAATGATAGTACAACCATTAATACCACATAATAACAAGTACATTTACACATGGAACACAAGAGGAAAAGAGATCTTATTAATATATGAAAAGGACAACCAAGTCAGGGACTTTCACATATCACCTGACCATAGATTAGGCTGAACCAAATATTTATTTTAGCCAATCACCCCCATGACATATTCCAAGCATGAATGTGGGACTCACAACAAAACCGACCAGGGTTTCCTCAGGTTTTACCATATACCCCGCTAATACTGGTCAAGGATTCCTAGGCATGAAACCTTCATCTATACAACTAGGCTTTACCGCAATCCCACCAAGGGATTCCTAGGTCCAAAAAAGAAACATAAACTACCAGGTTTTACTACAATCCCACTATATACCAGTCCAAGGTTCACTAGGCCTATACAAGCATGGATACCTTCAGATCTCTCCACCTAAATAATGAGGAATTTGTTCGTCTCTACCCTATAGGATTTACCATATATCCTGCCATTTAATGGTCGAGGATTCCTAAGCCCAATGATGGTACACACAATTAGGCTTTATCGCAATCCCACCTTTACCAGTCCAGGGATTACTAGGCCTTGCGATTTTTCCTTTGATCACCCCACATAATTTCAAAACCATCTGATAATCCATATCAACCAAGTAAGAGAAACTCCATCACAACATGGCTATCTGGAAATGGTAAGGCAAGCATGGAAACCACTATCACACCTGGAAAAACCCTTGCCAATGAGAAAAAGAGAACTAAGAACACACATGCATGTACTATGCATGCCGAAACTAGCAAGGAAATCATACATACAACTTGATACCTGCAAGTAATCTCGTTGTAGCCACTTGATCCAACTCTTCCTTGCTTGATATTTGCTTCCACTAGGATGTTTTTCCCAACATTAAACTTGGAATAAGTGTCCCATGACCATGGTTATTATTTTTCCTTTATTAACTTTCTTACATGAATTTTTAACCCGGGGTTGTTATAGATGTTATTATATGTTACAGGTGTAAAGACACCATTAATGAGGAAAGTGTATTCATGTGTGCTTGTCATGAAATATATTTATGATTATTCTCATAGTATGAGGGACTTGAAGATATATGTATTTGTTGATATATTCTTAGAAACTTGCATTATTTCTATGACTGTATAAGAATTTAGTTAAACTAATATGGTGTGTGTAATTACGTTTTGAGTGCTATAACTGTTAGAGAGTCCTTGTGTTTGAGAATAAAGAGTTTTGTTTATAAAATAGTTGCATGTAGTTTGTTATGAATTAACATGAGTCCTTATTGTGCATGATTTATTGTTTCTATCTTTACTCATGGAGTAATGAATGGGATAACACATTATACACATAGATGTATAAACAGATTTGGTGGAGTTGTTTAGATCAAATCTCAGAAATGTCTAGTACTATTCTAGTTGAAACTGTAAAGTATAATCACCATGGAATGACTTGTTTTAATGCCTGAGTGGAAGGTGGATTCACATCTCTATGAATACATATTATTTATTTTTAGCATTGAATTTGTTGTCTAGATTCAAGGATACATTTCCATGGCTATGCACACTTTAGGTAGGACCAATCTCTCAAGAGTGCCATGGTTAAATATTTGAAATGCTTGAAGAAAACCTAGAAAGTCATTCTGAGTTTTAAGGCCGAAATATTCGTCGTATCCAGATTGAATCCCAGTTTATCTGGATACATCTAAGAGTGTAAATTTTTAGGATAAACATCATGTTGAGAGCCGTTGCAAGACTAAATTTGGATACACTGGATACAATTTCTTGTTGGGTGTTAAATAGTCGGGATAAGTCATATTTGGTGTGGGCACTCCTTGAGTAGCACGTATATTGTTAATGGTCGAATTCCATTGCAAGTTAGACTTCAAAAAAAGCATAGGTCCTCTAATGGAAAGTTGGTGTGGAGTCAAGTGGATTGTGGATGCATTTGAAGGTTTAGGGGTATTCAGGGTGAGTGCAAGAAAGCAAGGTTAGGAGGCCTATATGTGTGCCAAACCCGGATATGCGTGTGGATAGTAGTCCAAAGGTCTGGGAGCTTGAGGCCTTATTCAAATGGAAGTTTATGGGAACACAAAATTTCCAAACGAGATTGATACAACATGAATTCATGGAATCATGTGGAGGAACAAGACCTAGTGGACTACGTGGGTTGCTAACATGGATAAAATGCCGACATGGCACACTATCAACATGACATGTGGCAGGGGGTAATGGAATTTTTGATTGGCCAATGGGGCTAGTTGTGGATGACACATGGAACCCTCAGTAGATTCCATGTGGAAGGGTGGCATCATCTAGACGTTAGAAATTGACAACAGTGAGACTAGATTTATATGTGTTAGGCGACGAAGAATTACTATTAGTTAACGAATTACACACATCCTATCTAGCTCTAACCACTCCCCGTAGTGTTTTGGAGTAGTGAGAACATTTGATAGAAAGCTCATAATGGATATCCTTCTATTAATTGACAAGATTCATGCCCTCAATATGGCATCCGATTGTGTTGTGCCCTTCCTAGGTTTGGGTGCAAGGTCACTGGTATGCTGATGGGGACAAGTGCGCTTTAACATGGCGAATGATGTGTTTGCACCACAAAAGTCCCATGGTAGGCTGATGTAACAAGGAAGTTAAAAGGGGAATATTTTGTGACAACCCCTTTGGAAAATTCCCCCTCTTACAACCATTGTAATATTTTTGTATATACATATATACACACATAAAAATATAAGAATCTGAGATAGGACATGAATTTCAGAGCTTGAGGAGGAGGTTTCTTGGGAGACTAAGGAAGAAATTATTACATGGTCTTAATGGTGGAATTAATGGGGTTGAATACATGCATTAATTAATCATCAAAGAAGGAAATGGGCCATACTCTCCTTGGAAGAAGGCACAAACAAGTGTTGATTTTCTTTGTGCAATTAGGGTTAGCACAATATTTATGAAATTTTGATAATTAATTTTTATGTAGATATTATTTTAACTTAATCCAATATATCATTCAGTAATTATACTTCAGAAATTCAACCATAAAGAACAATGGAACAATAGAGATCACTACACACAAAAGAAGACAATATTTACCTTGGGAAAACCTAGAAAGGGGGAAAACCCAACAACATTTTTCAATAGAGAAATTCATCTTATTCAATGAGAGGCACACCTAGAACTATGGTCAAACTTGGTCTTCTCCTCCAAGTCAAGTCACCCAATCTGATACTAGAGTTTGTTCTTTGTGTTTGACCTAGAATTTCAGCCCTCCTACAATAGCTAGTTGCACCAGTAACCCATAATTTTTTTCCCCTTGCAATAGTTTCTCCAAATAAAATGTGAACTAGAGAGAGAGAGAGAGAAAGAAATATATATATAGAGAGAGAATAATCCACACATGTGAGTTGAAAGTGAGTAAAAGGGGATATTTTGGCCTCCTTCTTTGTCCTACTTCATCCTTCTTGTCCTTGGTTGCTTTCCCATAAAATGTTTTGTGTGAGAGAATGTGAATGCCTAAATGGAGGAGGCCAGTTTTACTTTATATAATAGTTTGTCTTGGGTGAATAAACGTGTCTCTTGGGCAGAGTCGGCTTGAATTGGAGGGAAGTTGACTGGTCACTTTTGGATCTAAAATTTACATTTCAAAAATTCAAAATTTTTATCTTTAAAAACTCACAATGGACTTTGACTCAAAATAAAATTTTCTTTGACTCAAACATTTATATATATATGATTTATAATGAAAAATACAATTACATCAAGTGATTAAATGTACATTATGAATACCGACCATAGTTACAAATTAAAGAACAAGGAAGGGAAAAGTTTAAAAGAGGAGAGATGATAAAGCGAATGCAGGTAGAGTCGGAGGTTGTTGTTGCAACAAATCACAGTGGAGGAGCTGCAGGGAAGAAAAGGGGGTGAGGTGGCAGTACAATATTGGCCACATGAATTGTGGTCAAACAATTGAACCACTTGCATAGGCAAGGAGGAAAACTCACATGCAACTAAGGGATGTTGCAATAGTTAGTGGGAGGTTATAGGGAAAAAATCCTCATTCTTGATGGATTGACTCTTTCGAAAAAAGGGAAAAGAAGAGGCATAGAGTTTCCAGAGACTACACATTGTTTGGGAGAAATGTGGAGGGAAGGATATTGAGCATAGAAAGAATAAACTATTGAAGAAGCAGACACAAGTGATATTCATATAATACTATAGGATAAAAACACATTAGTGACCTCAAGGTGCTTGCTTTTGGATGGAGGTACTGGGGTGTTAAATCAGTGATTGTTGGGTAGAGACAGGAGGATCTCTAGATCCCTAGTGGTATTGAAGTTGTTAGAAGCTCCCTTCCTCAAGCCATGAAATTTGGCTCAGGGGTGACAGATGCAAGTGAGATTGGCTGCAGATCATCTAAGGTTGGGTGGAGAGTTAGATTCCCAATCTTAGTTTCTAGGTTCTTCATCATAAGATAAGTGTTGGTTTACTCTATGTGCAAGTGGATTTTATATGTGTGCTTGTTGTTTTATTTAAATGCTATTATGAATGTATGGAGATTTGTTTCTTGTATGATTATAGAGTGCAAATGTCCTGTGTATTTCTTGAGTAAGGTAGATGCACATGTTAAAGTTAAGGAACATAAATACCTGTAATGTTAATCTCTAGTGTGATCCCTAGGAAGTGGTTTAGACTTCTGTGTCTATTTAATATTTGTCACAACATTGAGGAATGTTATTTAATGGAAAAATAAGTTGTTAGAATGTGTAAATTCCATTGGATGGCATGCCATGGATATTTAGGTTCACAAGACATTGGATGTTGTGATTGCCTCTTCCATGTTGGGACTGAGTATGATGTCAAGATGGTATATTAGTCAGATCTTGTCAACTAACATCTAGTTGAGGGGAAGGCCAAGTGAACACTTCATTGAGAAGGTGGTTGTTACCTTTTCAGATGTTTAATGGAAACATATTAAGGTACAAGTTGATTGTATTGGGTCATATCAACTAGTTTCGGAAATTTCGACTAGTCTTGTTTGGTCGAGGTAAGTCAACTAGTTTGGATCGTTTTGACTAGTTATGTTTGGTCAATGTAAGTTGACTGGTTTGGGTCATTTTGGCTAGTTTTTTTGGTTGAGGTAAGTTGATTAGGTTGGGTTGTTTCAAATAGTCTTGTTTGGTTGAGGTAAGTCAACTAGTTTGGGTTGTTTCGACTAGTCCTATTTGGTCAAGGTAAGTCGATTGGTTTGGGTCGTTTCGATTAAATATTGTTTAAATTTCCTGAATATCACGAGATGGGTAGATATTTGTAATGGTTTTTTTTTTCAAATAATTGAAATTAGGACTTTGTTTTTGAACTGTAAAGACCAGGAAGAATATCCGTTTTATATAAGTATATCTATAAATGCATTAAAGGAAATGGCCAAGGCCTGCGAATCCTAAAAGTATAACTCTGTCTATTTCAGCATATATATTTATGTGTATTGTTAGGTCGAGTTGAGATCATATAAGCTCAAGAGGGGTATCATTGCATCAGATGCAAGTGTAGAGAAATTGTCATCGACAAAGTGTTACATGCCTGTGCTAGAAAGGTATAAAACTTAGAAAATTTTCAAAGTGTTGAAAACTCTTAAAAATAGACTAAAATTTTCCTATGGGACCCACTAGGTCAGTGGTCAGGCAAGTTAGTAAAAAGATGCAACTCAATGTGATTTCGCATATTACCAAAGAAGAAAAATTGAGCTAATCAAGTGGGACCTACTAGTCAAGGTTCAGGCCTGATAGCATAGACAGGTAGGATCGCTTAGTCGGGGGCTCATGTAACGTCAAAGAGGTCAGGCCTACTTGAAGTTAGAGGTCAAAAATTTGTACAATTGTGTGCACAAGGTGGTTCTTTGCAGTGAGGGTCAACCTCGACTCTCTCTCAATGTGCGGCCATTATCTCTATTAAGTGGCATAAGCCACAATGGCATCACATAGAGGTGGACCCCTAGAGGGGTGGTGTCGCCACAAGAGCAAAGGTAGCATTAAATAAATAAATAAATACACACACACACACACACACACACACATATATATATATATATATATTCACGTAGGGGATGTGAATTCAAAAGATCCATGGAAAAGGGGCTATATGGCTAGGAGTCAGGACCAAGGGGTAGGACCTCGGGTATTGGCATAGATTGATGGCTACGATGTGCCATTGATTTGATGATGCATATGAAATGTAGACACTTGTCCCCTAGATGCAAGCGAGGAGGAGGGGGGTCCACACTAAACCTCCGCAAATAAATCGGTCAGGGTGATGTCATGAGGATAAAGTTTGTTGAATGAATACTGCAAAACCATGTTCTAGAACCAGGAATGTAGACCCCCCCACTGTGACGTGGTAGAGAAGGGGGGGGTCCTCATTGCGACCTTGCTGATTTGTGTTGTGCACCTCTTCCATTAGATGGAGCAGGGTGTGGGTGACCCATGATAAATGCTTATGTCAAACTATATTGTGTCATGGTGGTGTGGAATAGGTGAACCCCCCACCTTATTATATAATTTGCATGCAATTGTGGCATAAACCACATACGTGGGGGGGAATGTGGCATGCCAATACTATGAAATTATCTTACCATGGCAGGGTGCTGGGGAAGAGTGTCATGTGGGCATCATGTGGGTACCACGTGGATGGCACATGGTTGGTTAAGATGAACAACAAAAAATTTAGGGTTTGAAATTAAATCTTTGAGGGGCCGTAACTTTTGTTTTCGACTCTTGATTAAGGAAAAATTGAATATCATTAGAAAGGTCTCAACAAGACAAATGCAGTGGCGATGTTTACCTTGGGTTTTGATAAGTTTGGGAAAGGTAAAAAAATTTAGACCCCATTTCCATAAATGGACATTGGATTTCAGTTCATCATAGTAATTTCCTCCTTCTACCCTTAGTAGGGGCTAGGGATAGGGGTATGTGACAAATTGGTATCAAAGCTTCTAGGTTGAACATTTGGACTAAACGGGCTTTATTAAAAAAGAAATGTAGACAAAATTTCAACCCTAGATCTTCTAACAAGTGGTATATTATTACACACTTGGGATAAATGAGCATGTGAATTCCTATACGATATGAGCGATTTTGTGGAAATCACTATGTTGCTTGTGTTGCATACCAAGTTTATATATATATATATATATATAATATTATATATATATATATATATATATATATATATAGGATGGGAGAATCCCATGGTCTGTGTGTTATATGACATAGATCCTTGATGGATTGGAGGTATAATGTTTGTGAGTATATTAGAGAGTCAAGTGGTTTAATAATTTCTTGTTGTAGGTGATGGTTATAGCACTATGATCATGGATTGTATGTTGATTGTTTGCATGTACAAGTGAAGGTTGGGTGTAACATTGTATGATGCATTTTTTCAATGTGAAAATTATAAGGATGATATATGTTGTTAATGCAACATATGGTTTCCTAATTGACCCCTCTTGAGATTGCAGATGGCATGACTGGCGGTCTCAGTAAAGAAGTTGATTTTAATTATGACATTGATATAGATTAAAGACGGAATTCTAAAATTTGTGATGGCATGATCACATCATGTTGATATGTGTATATTTATTCTAAATTTTGAAACCAAGTTAATGTATATGATTAAAATTGTGTCCTGGTTTGAGACATGTGACTGATACAAATTTTAAGGGTATGCGAATAACTGCAAGGTAATGTGCTTATATTAGCATGGAAAGATGGAAGTTGGTATAATTATTATATTTCATTACTACACTAACAGCTGAGTGTATATGGAAACACCTAGCAAGACCCAATGGATGTAAAAGGAAGCCAAAAGGAGCCAAACGGATCAAGCAATGTTGAATTCCATATTGAGGAAAAACTTGTCCTGCCTTCAAGGGCTATTGAAATACACGCCCGGTCTCTAGGGTGTGGACAAGAATCCTGTTGGGAAGGCCAAGAAGAGGACTTGAGAGTCTGAGAAGGAAAATAATCCCATGTCATGTTGATTGTATGGGGAGGAACACTTGAGAAAGGATTGTTCCCACATGCATAAAAAGAAGTAGAATGACCCCTGTAAGCCACAAGGATATGAATTGTTAGTGCAAGGTTTCGAGCAAGAAGAGGGAGCATCCCCCATAGCCCTACGATACATGCTTATGCATTACAAAAAGAGAGAGAGAGAGATTTCATTTGTAATATTGTGAGGGAAATTGGAACTTTAAGGTTGTTGTACAACTTGGGGAAGTATTGGATTTTTCCTTTTTTTGTTGTACACACACACACACACATGTATATGTATTGATAAGCCTCAATATTGCAACAATAATGCTACATCTCCCAAGGCTACCCACTTTAATTATCAACCTGAGGTTCGTACAAACTTAAGAGGTATTGACACTATATGTGCAACATACAATGTGTCATTCCTTTGCTATCATGATGTAATGGAGTGCATGTACTGAAGTCAAATCCTAAACTGATTGCAGAAATTGAAATGTTCGAAATGGAACCTTAACCTATTGCAAGAAAGAAAGTACAAGGAAAGAAACCTATTCTAATTGCATAAAGATCATGAACTAAATGTAAAAGAAACCTATGTTAACCCTATTTATCACATGTGATGATTTAAACTAATTGAGCATAAAATCTGATCTAGAGAGTACTAAATACTGTGTGCATGTGTAAATATAAAAGAACTCATTTTTTAAATATTTTTTCTTTAAAAATGCAAATGCTAATCTTTCCTTGATCTTTGGCAGGGGAGACAAGTGTGGAGCAAGAGAGTTAAAATGGTCTTGATGGCATGGAGGTCAAGTAGAGGCCTAATCCCAAATTCAATGATGATTTTTCTCAATTCGAGCTCAAAACAGGCTTTCCTACAGGATGCTACAATGATTTCCTACAGGATGCTACAATGATTTCATACAGGATCCCCTGATTTACTATAGGATGTTACAAATTTACCATACGAAATTATAATTCATCGAATGACCAAGAAAATCAAATCCAAATTGGATGAGACAAATTTTTTTAATAAATAAGATGACTTAGTCCTCATTCCAAGTGGAATCACTCAAAAAGACCTCTGCTAACCCATGCTAAAAAATAGAAAAACATTACTAGTCAAAAATCTAGAAATTCGAGAACTAGTGAGCTAGTAAATCTAAGAAATGCCTAACCCAATCAAGTGCAAATGCAATGTGGTAATTTTTTTTATAAACTGGAATGATTTTTTGATCTAATGCAAGTGGAACCAACTCGATTGAAGCTCGTTAGCATGCTCTAAAAAATAGCAGAAATTTATTGTTCTTTGCCACAAAGGAGTTCTAGAAATCTAGATTTGGGAATAAGAAAGCTAATTCAAGTAGCTCAATGATTACTATGAAATTCCAAATATTTTCTAGGGATGAAATAATTCTTGTGATCCTACAAAAGAGCTTACATCAACCATTTAAACCAATCCTACAACAAGAAATCATTAATACTAAATGCAGATAGAAAGAAACAAAAACAAGAGATGCATGTGTTTAAGTAGTGAAAAGAAGGAAAGAACATGATACAAAAGGGCTCTAAGGCTTTTGGGATGGACAAGCCCAAAGAAACTTAGATAACTATGGAGGAGAACAATATTTTGAAGCTGAACATGACACTAATATTCATTATTTTCATCAATAGAATTACATCCTTGTAAGAAAATACAATGGAGCTACAAAAATACAAGTTCTGTCCACAATAACACTAATGAAAATCTATCCCTAGAGGCAAATTCGACTTTGTACTTATACAAAATGATTAGGAATCATTCCCCATGAATGGAGGAAGATTTCCCCACCAAAATCGCTTGATTAGTAGATATGGTCCCCAATTCTCAGAATCTGCATTAAATGAGAGGGAACACATTCCTAGATTTTCTCAATCATTGAATTCCATAATCTGTGCCATAATTCCATAATATCTTGTTGATTTATTATTTATTATTGATCCTCCTGTAGTAGGGAATAAGTCCATAAATTATCTCCTCCTCCAAATCTTCATAATCTGCCCAATATTCTCATAATATTCTACAAAAATAAATAATATTAGGCACAACTATGCAATTATTCATAAACCTTCCTAATGAATATATTAAAATTAAAAATAAATTATGTAATGCAAAAATAGAGGTTTAATGTGCTGAATGATGGTCATAGGCCTTAATTTATGTTTAATTTAGAGGCATGGGCGTTAATTTATGTCTAATTTAGAGGCCCATCATACCCCCTGCTAAAAGTGTTGCTCATCCTCTGAGCAACTTAATGACCTCATTGTGCCTCATCCATGGCCCTGGTGGCCTCTCTCTTGTGCATTAAGAATCTTGGATGTAATTTCTGTAAGGACAAGCATAAAAACATATGTGTGTAAAGAAAAATCAATGTTTCTTGAGACCATTAACTTGCTTTCTTACCCTTACTCAAGATGGGTTCTTGAATATTTTTCAGTTTAGGAAGGTATTCCATATGCTTATCAACCTTCTACTACCTTGTTCTGCCATTTGGACAAATCTAACACCTTCAAAATGCATTTAGATGCAAGCTAGGACATCCTGTAGTAATTCTTGTCAAAACTAGAGGAAACCTATAGGAAACCCTGTTAAAACTACAAGAAACCCTTTTTGAGCATAAATGATATTCGGAGCCTAGGACAGGCCCTCAACTTGACTCCCATACTTTTTTCCCATTTTAGGCCTTGGACAAAAACTAGAAAGAGATTGGAGGCCTCTTGGAAAACATATTTTCATCATTGCAATTTGAGTTCTGTTTTGATGGTGAATGCCTCATTTCCTTTTGTTGCCTTCTTCTCTCTTGTTTCCTAAATGATTGCCTATTGGCCTTGGAGTTCTCTGAAAAAGCTCAGCCATCTTGGGTTTTAGCATAATTGTTCATTTCTTCCTTCTTGTAGCAACATTTTCCCTTCCTGTAGTAGTCATTCCTCCTCTTTCAGGGTCTTCTAACTGTATGGGAGTGATGAGAAATGATGAAGAGGGATTGGATGATGATGCTAGGGCTCAAAGGGAGTAGTGTAGGTTTGTGAAAATGGAGAGGATGCTCTGTTTGTTTTTTTTCAAGAATGAAATGGGATGGATGAATGATGAATAGATAGTGAATATGAAGTGGATGGAGGGCTTGGAGTGTTGTGGTGACTTGGATTTTTCAAAAATATCTTCTTTTAACTGCTTTCCTCATTCCTTGAAATCATAACCCTTCATAATTTGACTTTTCAACATTGCATGAGTGAAGGAGTGAGCTACAATTAACTAGTCGAAGGCGGCTGAGACTGCTAACCCATCTTTAGCTTATAAGACCTCATCTCTCATGCACTGACAACAAATTTCTAACTATAATATGCTCAAGAGAAGAGGTCAAGAATATTGCATACTGTACCTACCTAGTGGCCTTTCTGTAGATGTTGTTTGTTGGAGAGTGAAATCCTTGCTTGTATTTGCTGCATGTGTTTTTCTCCTTTTTTATCTGATGTTTTTCCTTGATGTGCAGGTACTAGATGATGATGCTAATGAATCCTTGCTGTGTTGGTGGGTTCCGTCTTGTTAAATCCCCTTGTCATGTTTCTATGATGGATGTGGAGGGTTGTATATGTCTCCTTATCTCTGTTTGATGAAGCCAACCTCTGGTTTTTCCCTTTAAAACTGCTCACTACCAATCCTGTAGGTGTTGTTCTATATCTTTTAGGATCCTGTAGGTTTTCAGGGAATCATGTAGGTTATAGGACAACCTTTTGTAGCCGAATTGTTTTGTCCATATCTCCCAAATGGTAGCATGGATTGATCCGAAATGTTTTGAGCATGTTTCCATCATCATTATGCACCTCCCCATAAAAAAAACATTTGGTTAATGGATGCACGGATCTCGAGAAAAACTAAAAATAGTTGAAGGTGATGGAGACCGATTTCTTGGAAACTGTGCACTGGAATTTGCTGAAATTTCTTGGGCATGTTACCATCATCCATATGCATCTCCCCATGAAACAACTTTTTAAATGGATGCACAGATATTGAGAAAATGCAAAAATGGATATAGGTGATGGAGGCTGATTTCTCAAAAAACTGTGCACTATAATTTTCTGAAATTACTTGAGCATGTTACCATCATCCATATGCATCTCCCCCTAAAATATATTGGCAAATGTATGCATGGTTTTAAAGTTATGGCAAAAACAAATTTCTGCTCTTTGTATTTTTGTTTTCTGTAGTAAAACAGAGCATCTTTTAGTTTTTTAGGACAACAAGCAAACTAAATGGTAGAAACTTGAGAATGATGGGTGGATGGTGTAAATAGATGAGGGTGATGGATTGCCATGGCATTGGCCTTGTTGGAGCATTTGAGCAAAGGAGGAGAAAGTCAAAATTGGACTTCTTTTGATTAGGCTTGACCAATTTTTTTTATTTTAGTACCATTTTTTTTTGCAGATGTTGGAGAGTACATGCATTCATCAGAGAGATACATGGAACAATGATTTTTTTTTTTTTTTTCATTTTTTTTTCTTCTAGGCCCATTGGCTGCCTCAATGAGGTTTTCAACTAGTAGGTCTACCTAGGCACCTCAAATGATGTTTTCACCAAGGATCTTTTTTTTTTTTTTTCTCCAACCAATTGGCCGCCTCATTGAGGTTTTCAATCAATGAGCCAATATCAGGCGCCTCAAAGAATGTTTTCACCTGTTTTTTTTTTTTTCACCCTACCCTACCTGAAAAACAAAATCACTTTCAAGTATAAGAATACTTCCAATGGAGCCATGTGCACATCAAGATGACAGACAAAAGGATGTGTAGGCTTGAAATATATGCTTTGACATGTACCTGGATTTCAGAGACCAAATGATTTGACCTTTAACGGATCAAGCATAGTTGAAGAAGAGAGTGATGCTCCATCTTGTTGATTTTCTAGAACCAAAACTCAATATAAATTTGATGTCCTTGGTTTTCTTGCTCATCTAGATCATTCTTCATGTCTTCTTCTACCACGACCTTCAAATCTTCCTCTTTTTGCTGATTATTCTCTTGAATACATGGAGGATTTGATGGTAACCATGAGGGAGCTTTCTCAATCTCTTATTTTGATGTCTTCTCTTCATAGGGTGCAGCCCATGATTCTTTGATCTTCTCTTTCAAATCTCCTTCTTCTGGATGTAGTCATTCAATGATATCAAGATAATCTCTTTTTTGCAATATTGTTCCTGAGCTATGCTAAATACCATTGATATAAAGAGGAGATATTTGGAAGTGTTGTACCTCAACATTATAAGTGGGTTGAGCTACTTAATTGTGTGGGTTTGGAAATGGTGGTACAGGTAGTTCAGTGGGAGTGGATATTTGAGATAGACGTGGATGGGGTTGTGGTTGTGGTGGAGGTGAATGGTAGGGATAACATGGAGTTGGGTATGGAGGATATTGAGGAAAATATTGAGGATATTGTGGATGGCTCCCATAAGTTCCTTGCCAACCTTGTTGCCAAAATTGGTTTTGGGGTTGAGATGGCCAATGTTGCTAAGGAAAAGGTGTGTTCCAATTAATTTGAGGTGGATATGCATAATCTTGAAATTGTGAATTAGGCTCTTGCATCATATTAGGCTGAATAAGTTGCCATGATCCTCTTGGAGCTACATAACATTGCTACATTAGTAATTGAATTGCTCCATTCTCCCCCCAAAATTTATAAAATGAGGCCTCTATGTAGGCACTCAAGAATTTAGACCCCACTCTAAACCAATAATGGTATTAGAAAAGCCACCAAGATTCTTTACAAAATTTCTAGTTGTGCTATAACTAACTTCTTCTAGAAGTTTCTCGAAATATTTGTTGGCTCTAGAGTGGGTCCCTTGATATTTGGATTTATTAGCTCTTCATTCTCTCTCTTGGCTATGCGTTGGGCCTTCTCTTTCCTTATTGGGCATTTCCTAAGTTAGGTGGTATTGTGGACATGTTCTTGACGGTGTTGGTGTTGCTAATGGATGCTCATGCAAGTGGTGTTGAAGATGCTGATGATGGTGCTAATATTGAGGCGAGTGTTGATGTCAATTATGACTAGTGAAGTCTCATCTAGTGCATCAAATTCCTTGCACTGGAACTAGCTTCTGCTAAGGCTTCTTAAGATTCTGGGGTGAATCCTTGTTGGGAATCTCATTCATACAAATCCATTAGAGTCCTCCATTATATGTTGTATGGGATGTCACAAGACCAGGACTCTATGATTTCTCCCTCCAAGATGGTAATGTCTTCATAATCAATTTTTCCCCCGCTCCCTAAATATATTCTTGACACTACAAGGAAAAGATCTTCTAGTGAAGCTTTTTGTGGAAGCCCCTATAAAAATAGCCCAAAAATCCATTTGTAGTGGAGGTCACTAGTGGAGGTGGGTAGATGGATGTTTTAGCGGATTTTTTTGGACGATGCATATACAATATAAAAATGAAACGATGCTTTACTATCAATAACCACACTAGTGATGCATATAACATGGTTCACCATGGAAATTTTATTTTTATAAAATAAAAAAGCACGGTGCACTAAATAACACAATGCACCAATGCTTGAATAATCGATAGCCCTTGATGTAGTATAATGTCTTGGTGCATAACAGTAAGTAGCACTGCTATAGTTTTTAAATTTCAGAAAAATACAGTGCTATTTTTCAACGATGCACCGGGGCGGTAAAGGTAATAAAATGCCCTGGGGCATCTATGAAAGAGCACCACTAGGCGGTTTTTAATTTTTTAAAATAGAGCGGTGCTATAGTCAGACAAAGAACTATTGTGGTACCTATATTATAACGCCTTACAAAATCCTAATAAAAGCACCGTGAAATATTTTTTAATTTTAAAAAATCACGGTACTCTTATATCTATTCCACACCAATGTGGTTAGCGTAATGCACTGGAGGAGGGTTAAATAAAAAAATCCTGTTGATAGTAAATTTCATTTTTAGTATCTACATTGCTGGAGAGATCTGAAGCACCATTGCCACTTTTTCCTGACGCAAGCGCCTTGACGCTGGTGCTTCTCTCCTCACCATCCTTTCGTACCATGATCACTGCTTGACTTTCCAATTTTTTTAGACCGTGCTAAAATTTGTTTGAAACTGTGCACAACCTCCTAGTGAATAAACTATATCTTTGCTCACTGAGAAGCTCTAACCTAGACTTAGTCAATTTTAGTGTATGCTTGAGCCCCTATTTCCTTGCACAATTCCTTGAGAAATTAGGCCCCTACTATTTAGGAAATTCCTCAAATTGATTGTGCAATTCCCAAGGTTGATCATCTGACTACATGCAACACTTGTACACTTAATACTAGTCTACAATTGATGTTACACTGCCTTGGAATATCCACCACAGCTGGGGAACTTGAATTCTCTACATGCGCTAGATATTTTGGGTTGATTGATCAATTAACTAGATGATCATTGAGTTAGACTGAAGTCCCACTACACAACTGACCTTCCATTAGTTCCTCCACCAGTTGAAACTAGTTTAACTGAAAACAAATTGAAATAAATGACCTTGATTGCTACAAATTAGCAATCATACATGATTAACTGAACTCTAATTACTCCAATTTATCCTTAGAGACCAATTTCTTATGTTTGTTGCTATTTTGGAAAATATCTGTCAGTGCTTACCACATTGCGTAAGGAGTTTCTTTCCCATGGAGCTTTGTGACAATATGGTTTCACACTTCCTCCAAGATTTTTCTCCTTGCCTTGGCTACATATATCTTCCACTAAGTAAGGTTTTGGGCATCAGATGCTTGTGGTTTTACAACATTTGTCTTGATTTATTCTAGCAATCCATTGTCATCCAATAATGTTTTCATGTGATCCTTTCATGCAATGAAATTAGAGTTGCATTCCAAGTCATACTCTAGTGTCAGCCCTTTGAAGGTCATCTTCCCAACTCTAAAGAGATTTTGCTACACTGAGCTGAAAATTTGATTCTCCTGAGAAACAACTTCAAAATTCTTGCTCTAATGTGAATCCTACTATGATAGCATGTAGAAATTATGGTGTAGATTTGCAACTTCTCATGAAGTTTTAATCAAAATCACAAGACACAAACGTACTCTACTACTCTACAGAATTCAATTCACAATTTAGAACATCAATAAAAAACATGAAATGATGAATAACACACATGCACACAATATTTTTCCAAGGGAAATAAATTTGCTAAAAATCCTATGCATGCTTGCATTAATCTGATGAATAAAGATGTATTACAATTTCTTTGCTCAATTGAGCACAACCTTCAAGTGAATAACTTATCTCTCTGCTCACTGAGAAGCTCTGACCCAGAATTAGTCAATTTTTGCCTCTACTTGAGCCCCTATTTTCTTGCACAATTCCTTGAGAAATTAGGCCCCTATTATTTAGGAAATTCCTCAAATTGATTACACAATTCTCAATGTTGATCATCTGATTGCATGAAACACCTATACACTCAATACTAGTCTACAAATGATGTTACACTGCCTTGGAATCTCCACCACAATTAGGGAAATCGAATTCTCAGCATGCACTAGCTATTTTGGGTTGACTGATCAGTTAACTGGATGATCATTGAGTTAGACTGAAATCCCACTACACTAGTTCCTCCAATAGTTGGAACTATTTTAACTGAAAACAACTTGAAATGATTGACCTTAATTGCTACAAATTATCAATCACACATGATTAACTAGACTCCAAGCCCTCTAGCTCAAATTTACTTAGTAAATTGGGTTACACAAGCCTTGTCACACAGGTTAACTGCACCCAAGTTGCCCGTTGACGTGGAAATTTAATTTTTCTCAATTTGACCAAGGAAAAATCAAATTGAGACTTTCTTGCTACATTTTTCAATAGTAGAGGGAGCAATAGGCAGACCCATACAATATGATATGAACATGGGAGGTGAAAGAGAAGGAGAGGGATTTAAACCCTCACCTTATTACTGTAGCAATCCGAGCACTCTTAAGGAATGTAGGCTTCGTAAAGCACTATGAGGAGGCTACATCCCTGAAGGTACACTGTCTTATTAGTGCATTTGATCATTCGATGGAGTGCCCAAGAGCAGGATTTCCATGTCGGTACTAGGGTGTGGTATAGGCCCACTAAGGAGGACATATACTTTATCATTGGCCTATCTAAGAGGGGAGGATTTTCCCCACTTCCCTGATGTCCCCCCTGGGGTTGACACTGAGATTCATCTTACCTACACTTAGAAATATTTCAGGCCTCATGTGGTCGATTCAACAGATTTTCAGGTCTGTGGTGGATAGCTACACATTTCTTCTTTTGCCGCATAGGTGGTTATGTGTCTCTCTTTATTAGTCACCACCATTTAACACTCTAGTAGTGATGGGTAGCGCATTAGTTTCCCTCTTTTGTATTATGTTGATTATTTTATTTAGAAGCCACTTGTATCAGATGGTCTACCAGTTTTTTGAGGTAGTTTTGCAGGGATTTAGATAGATGTCATGTGTTGAGATAGGGTAGGGCGACCTTCCCTTTAATTTTAGAGATATTTTTTCTATTTTTTAAGAGGTTTCCAAAGACAAGGCCTACATTTTACCTTCACCCTCCTAGGTTGATCACTGAGGTCCAGATGCTCATGTGGGGGCAGATGATACCCAAGAGGGGTCTGTCGGAGTACCTAGTCAGGATTTTTGTTGAGGCACTAGCGCTACTAACCAGTGAGGATGACCATGCGTTTATCGCGTTGGAATTTCCGTACTTGGGGATTGATTGGAGATAGTGTCCCAACATCCTGTTCACAGTGACTGAGCCTCCATATGATAGAGGTAATATTAGTGTTTTCTTTAAATTAATCTAGTTTCATTTTATTGTTTTAATTAATTAGAATAAAATTTATTATAACACGTTCTTTAACTTATTTTAGTAATTTTTTTTAATATTGAAATTGTCTAATTATTGTTGTGTACTATATATTTTGTAGACATCGACACCTTTGATGGGGACATGCCTCCTCTACCACCAGATGGAGGAGATGAGGAAATGGGTGAGGCCCAAGAGGGTGAGGCACATCCTTAGGGGGGCATGGGATTCTGGGGCCATAGGGTTGGTTTGATATTTCATATGGACTACTACGACAGATTAGTTAGATTTTTTATTGGCAAGGGAGTCTGCCTTGCAATGGCTCGAGATATTAGTGTAGATCCTAGGTTCATGGATCCCTTGATGGACTGTTTGTGCAAGGTGATGACTCTTATGCGTCATATCATCAGAGCTAGTACGCTATTGGAAGCGAGGAGGGTTGTATGACATGCAATGGCAGATACATCAGATGAGGGTGGTGATGATGATGATGATGAGGGTGATGATCATGGTAATGATGATGAGGGTGGTGATTATGATCATGGCCATTAAGGTGGCGGTGATCCTTTTGATATTTTACCTCCTCGTCAGTCACCTGATGTTGAGATGCTAGAGCTAGAGGATGTGCCTTATGTTTTTCATGACAGAGAAGAGAAACAACATCCTCCACCTTAGAGTTTGATAGACCGTGTTGAGAGAGTAGTTGACCATCCATCAACTTCTACTACAGACCAGGTTGGCACTAATACATTTGTTGTATCAACAGATATTTAATTGCACTTATTTGACTTGATTTAGTTATTTGACTTTCTTGTATATGTGTGTGTGTGTGTGTGGTGCATTTTTTTTCTCATGTTTATGTACTTAACTTATATGTTGATGTTGATGTGTATATTTTTAGGTCATTTTAGGTATGTTCATTTAATGTTCTTGCAGATAGATGTGTATGTAAAAGCAATTACTTGACATGAGATTTATATTAATTTGAGGATGTGTGTGGTGATGATGTTAAATTACAATGTTTGTGTTTTGTTAGATGTGATCACGATGATGATGCCTTGTTAGATTATTAGATTTTTGTGATAGTTAATGACATTTATATGTGCTAGAGATGTATATAATTAGATGATGATACTAAATTTAAATGTGTATCTTAAATTATATTTATGTTTGTTAGATGGTTATCATCATGATGTTTATTTTTATGAAATAATATTTATTATAGATTATGTATTGGTGAGCTTATATCAAACTTTTATATATGAAATTGCTTGTAAAATGACTTACTTTAAAAAAATGCAAAGATATTTTTATAAATCACAAAGTTTGGTATGGTTGAAACTATGATTGTAAAACTACGATAAATATTTTTCTATTGCTTAGATAGTTCATTGATATTCAATCCAACTTAAGTACTAGAATATTTCAATACTCTCAAGGCAAAAATAATTAAATGTAAAATAATTTAGTTAGTTCTTAATAAGATGAAAATGTGTAGCTCATTCAATTTTTAATATAAAATATTATTAATAATAATTATTCAAAAATACAATTTAACTAACTCAATATTGGTTTATAAAATTCAATCTATTGCTAAATTGAAAAAACTTAAGTGAGATTTTTTTATAACCAATCTAGATCCATCTTAACTATGGATGTACCAAGCGCAAAGAGGGATCAAATCTTTTGAGATGCAAACATCTTTTAGAGTGAAAAGAGATTTGATCCCTCTAGGGGCTTGGTAGATCTGAAGTTAAGATGGACCTAGACTGGTATAGTATATATGTAGTTGACATTGAAATATTTTATTTATAATTTATGTTCTCCACATTAAAATGTTAAAATATGCCCCCTTATATTTTTTTTCCTATATGTATACATTTAATTATTTTTATTATTAATATTTTTCTAGGAATATTACATATCAAGTCCATATTAAGATATTGAAAAAATTACAAATATCCCTTATACATTGAATTATAAAGAAACTATTAATGGAATAAGAATTCTCTCAATCTTTCTCACTGAAGTGAAAATATAAGAAATTTTCAATTTAAATTACTTTATTTTTCTCTATATAAAGTATCTATAAAATTATGTTATTTAATATGAACATCGAAATATTTTACTTATGGTTGACAATAAAATATTTTTTGTTTTAGATATCACATGTAAATGAAACATAGAATGAATTACACATAATGTAATATCAATAATACTATTTCTTGTCATGTGAAAAATTTACATTCCTTTCTTGTAGTAAAAAGTAATATATTTTGTGTGGTGTTATCTTCCGGAGTCATCACATATTTGTTGTAATCGACATTTCGAACCAACCTCCGTGGTTCATCATCAAGATTAGATCTCGATGATGGACCACAGAGGTTGGTTCAAAACATCGATTACAACAAATATGATTGCGATGACTCCGAAAGATAACACCACACAGAATATAGATTGCAGAAACCTCAAATCAATAGTAATATATTTTTTTACTCATTACATTTCTTCCTCATAATATAAAAAGCTAAATTATAAAGTTATATAAGATTAAGGTGTTAAATGAAGTCTTGTAATTATAGCTGGTATTGATTTCTTTTTTTATTACTATTTGTTCATTTAAATTATTATTTTACTATTTTTTTAAGTAATGTTACGTGACAACATCTCTCCCACACTAACTCTATTGGCGCAATTAATTTAGATTTAATATAACTTAAAAAATTCTATTTTTATAAAATTTAATTTATTACTAAAGTTATGAGTTTTTCAAACATTTAAATTTAATATTTATAGCAACTCTTACCAATTTAAATCAGAAATTTCTCTCTCTAAAGCTGATGATCAAGAAATTTAAAGTAAGGCTTGTGAAGTTACTTGTAGTTAGGGATTTTCTCTATTGGAAGTTCTCCCTTAAAGATACAAGTCAACTTTTTTCTAGTATAAAAGATATAACATTTTGGTTATTTATTTGCTATTGTAATGGTTTAAATTTAACTCTTTTTAATAATAAATATGAGTTAAATACAAAAATGATACTATTTAGATTTAAAATTGTGACAAATAATATATTTGATTATTTCTTAATGAACAACTCAAAAAGTATTATTTTTTACACATATCATGAGATAGTTACTAAAATTCATGTTTTCACATTTCTCCTAGCTAATATTACATCATGTTCACAACAATAAAAATATGTATAGTTTAAGTAATTTAGTTATAAATACATAAAAACGGATACTTATTTTACATAATCTAAATAGGAAATAAAAATGCATCACCAAGTATATTTGAAACTCAAACAAATGCCTCTTAATCACCATCACAAATCCAGTGCGCGGGATATGTTCTACACATATCAGAGCGATCACATTTACCAAACGCATCAAAAAATTAATATTTAAATTATAGCTATAGCTCGTAGCATTCGATAAAGTGAAAGTTTTGTACCTGTGTGCTAAGGTTATACTTGCGCGCTAGTGTGTAAGTGTGACACACCACTATTAAAATTTAAATTTGTGAACCAATAACGGTGCATCATACGTGTGTGCACACCAATGTCAGTGCGATTATGTTTGATAACACATCGAAGACAGTGCATGACTGTGTTTGGGAGCATCGATGCTTTTTTTATAAATTCAAAGTTATTTTTCCATATTAATAAATACATTTTTCATTTAAAAAAAAATGTATTTTATGCATGAGGTTGATGTATTTTATGTATCAAACATGTAGTAGAGACAAAAGAAGAGGGAGCAGTAGCAGGAGCAGGAGAAAATTGTGGACCCATACAATATGGTCCAACCATGGGAGCCCAAATAGAGGGAGGACACCTAATTATTTTCCTACAATATACACTTTAAGTGTCTAACCTAGATCTCAGAGGTCCCTGATACAAACTGCCATGGTGTCATGAATTTCAGAAATGGAACTGTGAAAAGTTTATACTTTCTTAAACTTTGTCGGTTCAAATGGTAAAATATGAGTGAAATTAGAAGGCAGTCGTATGGTGAAAAGATACCATATTAGGGTTTCATGGGTCTTATTAGTCACACACCAAACATTGTGAAAACTTGCAAACGTGCCTTTCACGCCATTGTTGTATCGTACAGTTGATGTCCTTCAAATCAGTGACGTGATGTATATGGCTTAGGCTTGTGACTTTCAATGACATGATGCATATGGCTTGGGCTCGTGACCTTCAATGATCATTCTGGTCAGGATAGATTTTAATAATATATCACACACAACACCTTATTATGTAGCCTTATCACTTATTATTACAAACTTATAATACATGTCTACTTTAAATAATTTACTTATAAATACATAAAGATAGATATTTATTTTACATAATCTAAATAGGAAATAAAAATTCATCACCAAGTCTATTTGAAAGTCAAAGAAATGCCACTTACTGATTCTGAACTAAACAAGAAGAAGAAAAAATGTGAACTGATTAATAAACCAATAAGTATCTAAATCAAGACTAAATCTTGAATGTTATTTCTAAATTCACTATTTTTTTTTTTTTTCTAATTTTCCTATTTGAGAAGAGTTTTGACCTTGAATCCTTATTATCATAGATATTGTACACAATTGGAAATAATTAGTTTTAAGTGTAAAAAATTTTCCACTACACAAAAAAACGTGTAAAATCATTTGTGGATCTTACCAATTATATTATAAAATGCCAACAAGATGAAAAAAATATATATAATTAGCGAAATAAAGAAAACAAAAACATACAACAATAGTATAAATGATTAAATAGCACAAGTACATATCACTCTCCATTGTCATCACCCTGATTATCTTACTCATTTAGAATGATAATGTTGTTGTTCTTAAAAATATGTTTTTATCTCGGGTTGTGTCTTAATACAAACCACCAATCCATATCCAACATGTTGTTGAAATCTGGTACCGGAGGACAGGTGGTTCCCTTAGGCTTTGATCTTTGGCCTAGGGAAAAATGTCCAAAAGATTTTAATTTTTCTCCTAAAGTGACTTTATAATTTTTATAAAGTTAAAATCTAATTTAAAAGTGACTTTAAGTGATAAAGTTACTAAGTCTAATTTTAAAGTGACTTTTATAAAGTCAATGAAAAATTAGAAAGGAAAAGTGACTTTGGAAATAAATGACTAAGTGGGTCTTTATTAAAGTGGGGTGAATTAAAAAATAGAAAGTGAGATTTAATGTGCATTTAATCTCAGCCATTGATCTAAATCTATTTCAGCCATTGGATTTAGGGATCACCCAAAAGTCACTTGGATCACCCAAAAGTCACTTGGAGTTATATTAAAGGAGGAAAAGGAGGAAAAGATCATTCATTCTTTCATGAGCAGATTGGGAGAAGGAGAGCAAGAGAGCAAGGGAGATTTCTGGACAAGAAGGAGAAAGAGGCAGCAGTTTGGCACACATACCAGGCAGCTCTTCAGCAAAATCAGAACAGCAGAAAGACAAGCAGAACAGCAGCAAGAACAAGCAGAAAAAGCTGATTTTTGCTGAAAACTGAGAAGTTTCCAGGTGGTCCGTTGGGTTGAAAACGGATAAGTTTGCTTGCCGAAAAAAAAATTTATTTTGCTGTAATTTTTTGCTGAAATTTTCTTGCTGTAAAAAGACATTTTTTAGAAATAAAGAAGAGCTCTCAAACTGGTTTTCCCCAAGAGTTGTAGGGGGTTTTTCCAGGGTCACGTTGACCAAAAATATCAGTGTTTTAATGTGTTTTAATGGCTGTTTATTACTGCTGATTTTTATTTCTGCAATTTCTAGCATTCTGTAATTTTTCCAGAATTTGTGTTTTCAGCAAATTTATTTTTTCCAGCTTGTTGAATGTATGGTTATGGGAAAGGGCATTTAACTACATGGGAGAAATAAAGAGAAACTGAAAACCGGGGTGGGAAAACAGAAATTTTAACATGGTATCAGAGCTTGAGTGCTGAAGGGCAGTTTGGGACAGCAAAAGAGAAAAATTACAGCTGCTGATTTTTCACTCAGAAAATTCCAGCAAGCTGATTTTCATAAACAACAGGTTTTATCTTTACTACAACAGTGCTATTTTTCAGTTTTAGGACAACAGGATGTCATTGGGATTGAGGG